>DWLH01000454.1:0-20453 GCA_018249795.1 Heliconius telesiphe telesiphe
AAGGAAAGTTCCATTAACTAAATGAAATCCCTATATTATCAAGGCGAAATATTGCGAGAAATACTTTTAGTAAATTAATGGCGGCAATAATTTATTTCGCTATTTACAATAATAGTCGGGACTCGTGTTCTAATTTTTGTTTCAAACTTTTTATAAAAGTACTACATACTAGTAGGTGCCTGCAATTTTGTTAGCGTGAGCTTTAATACTTGAAATAAAAATTCGCGTTTTTCTCATTCCCATAGGAATTAAGAGTAAGAAATCCTCAGTTAGTGCTCTCCTACTAAAAATTAAAATTTTCTAGGGTCTAAACACTTTTGTTATTACCTTTCTGGGTTTTATGCCCTAAGAATATATAATACATCAAATGTTTTTCTTAATTTGCATTAAAAAATATATATTACAATCATATCATATGCAATTTTAACATTGAACTCTCGAAATGGTCACGTGTCTTAATTAGGTATATTACATGCGACCATTGTAAAGATGCCACAAATAGAGCGCACCGCAAAAATAAACCCACACCATGTGTTTTTGATTTGAATTTGAATGTCGTCCATGGATCATTGTACACGGAGCACGCATCACAGGATTTATTCCCATAAAATGTCAACTACAAAACGCATATAAATTTATATCTAAATAAAACCCTTGTGTTTTTTTTTTTTAATAATTAAAAACATGCGCATTTGTGAACGGTCCTTTTGATTTATTAATGTTGCCATTTTCTGGCAAAAGAACCAAAAACCACACTAACTTTGGACCGGCAATACATATTGCAATATTTTAAGATTATTCATGAAATTGAAGGTATATTTTTTTTGTCGTATGTATATTTTTATTTTATTATGTTATCGAGGGGGAAATCAAGTGTTAGAGCACTCTGTTCCCACACTTTCCTCCTAACCTAAGAGACATATATCTTGTTTCTGGTAACAAGAGGAAAATGAAAATATTAAATGATAAATTTATTGATAATTCCCTCGAGAGATAATCATACTCGCCACCGACACGTTTACAGGTAGATACTGTGCCACTACGTCACGATAAACAAAGTTTACAAATGGAATGTCAAACATAATTCTTTTATTATTATTTTTTAAGTATTACTAGCACGTTCAAACAAACAAAAACTTTAGCTTTCTTATAATATTATATACTACTTGGCAGAATTCTTTCTGCCTTGAGAAAGCCGAAAGTAATAAAGGAATGTAGAGAAATGTCACTTTGTTTGTAATTGTCTGCCCATTTATGAAACAAAGTTAGGTTACAGAACTCCCTGACATTTGACTCGAAAAATGTATATATTTAAAAAAAATCTTGCTTGAAAATCTAAAATATTTTAAATATTTATACTACCAATAGGAACCGAAACTACATCCATCTTACTTTGTCAAAAATGCATTATTAATATATCATGTCATTGGATTACACATTTCATTTACTTTCTGACGTTATATGGAATTAGATATAGAAATATTAAAATAAGGGCTTAGAACAACAAGGGACTCAGATCTCAGAATTGTATCTTTTTACCTCACAAAATATACGGCTATTAACCGACATACAGCTTTCGTTCTTTTATTATATTACGTAATATGAGACGAGCTTAATAGATATTTCCAGATGTCAATGAAATATATTTGTGCTTGTCTTTTATATTAACTTTTGAAAATTTACTTTTAATTTGCCACCTATTGAGATCTTATAATCATATATAATACATTAACATTTTTTTAATCAAAATTTAATTCCAACATCTACTAAATCAAATTGAAGAATTAATATTCGACGAAAGCTAAGCATAATAGTAATTTGCTCTTTTAAATACAATTTACTTAAGCTCATTGAATAACACGTTAAAAATACAGTAGAAATGATAGCCTCCTTTTCTAACAGAAGTCGGTTAAAAAAGAATAGCTAAGAGTTTCAATAACCATCTTTTTCATAGAATAAAACAAAAAAAATGGGACCAATTTTCATTCCGAAAAATGTGTTACTGTACACAAAAATTATGAATATAACTAGCCTAGTACATTAATAAATCTTATATATTTATCATTTTATAAGACATTTAGTTTATTTCAAATACGCGACCAGACGATACAATTACCAAAAAAAAAGAGAACTAACTAATGTTGTAAGTAAGTAACATTGATTCTGGATTTTTACACTCGCTTCTAATGAAACGCTCGCTGTGTCCTTTTTGGAAGGAATCCAGCTCTTCGAGCCAAAGGCGACGTCACCACTGTAGTCGAGTTTTATTTGTACCAAGTTGTTGCTCGTTGTCTTGTAGCAATTAGCTAAATACCCTCGATATTTAGTAAATGCTGATACTGTGTTTGCGTTGTTTCGTCGCTAGTATACATATATGGAAATTAAAACCGAAATATCTATTAATGAAACAGTATAATTTTTGTTACATATGTAGAAAGGTAATTCGCAACGATATTATAAGGGATTTTGTCTAAGCAATCAGTATTAGAGCTAGTTGTTGCTGTTCAAATGCCATGTTTGTTTGCTACATTTGTATTGTATTTTTTTAGGCTATATGTGTTTATATAGATTTTATACGATATGCTCGTATAATACTGAAATTTACAACTTTATAATATTGGTTTATATTAAATTAATTGAGGCCAATCGTGGCGCAAGGGTACAAGCCTGCAACTGTAAAGGCGACTGGTTGGGTTCAATGTCCACTCGAATAAATGAAATATTTAATATTTTTATTTACTTGCTCTGGTGTAGAGGCAAAAGGCGGCGTTGAGTTCCGCCACTCAACACGCAATGCTTAAGTAATGGAATCTGAGCAAAAATCTACCCTTCGCAATTATAAAAATTGCAATTTAAAAAAAATCTATATCAAAAAATGTTAAAAGGTAGGTACTATTAAAATACTGTTAGTTAAATAATTTTACTTCAAATCAACTATAAATTTAAATACAAATTCCTCGGATTACACCGCGCTATTTCATTTCGATACAACTTGATTCCATTTGGTAATTAGCTGTTTCAATCATATTAGTGTTCCATTGGATTCACGCGACACGCTCTATTGAAATTTCGGTTAAATAAAATTATTTGTTTAAAGGTACATGTTGTATCAATTGATATATTAACAAAATAATAATTAAATTTTTGCTGTTTGTTTAAATTTAATTACAGTATTTTCTGTACGTGTATCCTTATCACTCGACTTGGTAGGCAGAGGGAACCTGGTGTTAAGATACCGCCGAATTTTGGAGACATTGCGTGTTGAATTATATTTAAATTAAAGTATTTTTTCCGCTTTGTCTCGAAAGTTGGGCGGAAAGTGGGTTACAGTGTCCTAATGCTAGGTTCCTTCTAGCTGCTAATAAAGTAATACAAAATTTTCTTATTGAGAGAACGGTAGTATTTTTTTAGGTTCAGAGTTAGCAAAGGGAACCAGGGAATCTAGTGTTGTGTTTTTAGTTTGTCGCTGTATTAATACTGTCCTCCAACACTTTCATTATTTATGTACGTACCTGCCTAGTACCCGTCAAAGCGGACTCGCGTGCATACATAACATATGTATGTAGATCCTTAATTTAGATTCGTCTTATTAAATATTCATGCTTTAAGACCACAAGTCGTAATGAGGATAAAACCAGCCCCAAACCACAAGATAGAGCAGTATTTACGTGTTAGAAAAGAATAATTAAGGAAACACTCCACAAATCTAGTTCCTGAAAAATAAAATTGTAACGACGAGATTTGACGACGAAATTAATAATTTTCACGTTTATTGTGCACCTTCTAAAGTGGAGTCCTTTTGACTTTATTAGGTACATTAAATATGATGATATTTTAATAACCATCTCGATTATAGCGCACTACATATATTGCGTTCGACTACAAAACTAAATGTCCTGTATCTATATAAATTTCAACATTTTTGCAAATTCTAATTTGGCCGATATATTTGAGTCCGTTGTGGCAAAGGAGCACAAGGATGTGACTGTACTGTACACGACGGTTGTGGGTTCGATCCGCACTCGGAGGAATGAATTATTATTTACATATTTTCATTTCTTCGGTCTGACGCCAAGGCAATACCTCGAAAAATTCGGCGAATAATAGGAAACGGAGTATCTTTATACTAGGTTCCCTCTATCTGCCAAACTGCGGAATATAGCGTGAAGCTAATTTTTTTTTGTAATTTGTCTTCACTATTAATGATTGCTCCGTAATACATATATAATAGTAAATTAACTTTCATAAATCAATAACCCATAACATTATTTTCACATCCAGAGCGACATACAACGCGTTGGAGGCGGCGTCCATAAAAATAGCGATAGATCTCAACGACAAGGAACAATCCCTGGAGACGGACACGCGGGCGCTGGAGATCAGGACGGCGTTGGAGCCCAAGCGTCCTCACGGGACCGACAAGAACTTGATCCTGGCCAGTATGAAGGACGAAGTGCCGGAAATTGAGGGTTGATTTGATTGATATATGATGAAAGTTTTTACCGTTTTTTTGGCTATTTTGTTTTTAGTGATTGTTTTGTTTGTGTTTTAATAAAGTCATTTTGTAATTAAATTTTGTGTGAGTTTTTTTTGTGAAGAAGTTAGAATAAATGTTATATTAAATAGTAAAGGAAAACTTTGCATTCGAAAATTTAAATTAATTTCAATGAAACTTAATTTGGTGTGTAATTTTTTTCTCGATTTTTTTATGACAACTTTTTTATTAATAATTGATTTTGATTAAAATTTTGTGCGTACGATTTATTTTTGTGAAATAGTTTAATTATTTTTTTGTTCATAATATATTAGAAATTAAGGAAAGGGAAGGGTACGTATTATACGTACAAACTACTAACAAGAAACAGCAGAAAAGAGTGTAAAAAAATTCTACGTAGCTTAATAAGAACGAATGGCTTAATTGGATAGAGGGCTTAGATGGTTTTGTTGATGATGTTGTAACGTTCAATTCTTGAAGGTTTCAAAGGATATAGAGACCAATCGTGGCGCATGACCTAAATCCTGTGACTGTAGACGCGACAGGTTGTGGGTTTGATTTCCACACAAAGAAATGAAACATTTAATATTGCGGCGTTGAGTTCTGTCACTCAACAGGCAATGCCTCCAGAATTCGGCGAAAAGTGAGAAACAGAGTTCTTAGCATTAGGTTCCCACCAAGTACCCCTTGTCTTTTTTGCTATGTGCTCCCGCACAGGTTACCGCTACCCCCTGAAGCTAAAACAAGACGTTTTAATAGTATATAAGTAGGTACAAATGTACATAATTAGCAGTAATAAACACTAATGTTAAGAAAAATCCCAAAACTATACAGAATTAACATACTAATAACTTACAACAGAAACAAAAGACGAAAGACAACCGTTGGTTTAAAACTGTCCTCGAACTGTAACAACGTGGAGCCCGCCAGTAGTTGGGAGGTACATACAAACAGCTTTTAGCTGTTTCGTTCCAAATGTAGTTGAAAGAAACACAACTCCCAAAGTTTGCCAGTAAAAAAGGAAAGTTCCATTAACTAAATGAAATCCCTATATTATCAAGGCGAAATATTGCGAGAAATACTTTTAGTAAATTAATGGCGGCAATAATTTATTTCGCATTTTCGTATTTACAATATTAGTCTATATAACAATAATAATAAGCCAGGCGTTACGACTCAATTTTTTTTTTTCATCTTTGTTAAGACACTCCGTATCTTACTTTCCGTAGAATTATCAAGGGCATTGCGAGTTGAGTAACGGAACTCAACGCCGGGCTTTTGCTCAGGTGCCAGGGCGAAAAAATGAAAATATTCATAAATAATAATTCATTTTCCCAAATGGAATGGAGATCGAACCCACGACCGTCGCGTTTACAGTCAGTCACATTGTGCCCCTGTGCCACGACTGGTCTCACGGTATATATATATTACATGCGACCATTGTAAAGATAGCCACAAATAGAGCTCACCGCAAAAATAAACCCACACCATGTGTTTTTGATTTGAATTTGAATGTCGTCCATCGATCATTGTACACGGAGCACGCATCACAGGATTTATTCCCATAAAATGTCAACTACAAAACGCAAATAAATTTAAATGAATCTCTTGTGTTGTTTTTTAAATAATTAAATCAATGAATATGCTATACAATAATATTATTCATGAAATTGAAGATACACATTTATTTTATGATATTATCAAGAGTGGAAACCCGGTGTTCCCCCACTTTCCTCCGAATCTCAGGGACGTATATCTTGTTTCTGGCAACAAGAAGAAAAGGAAAATATTAAATATTATTTTAAATAATAGTATCTTGAGTGGTATTCAAAGTGACATACGACGCGATTACAGTCAGACGCTGTGCCACTGAGCGTCGAACATAAGTCGTTTTTCAATTTCTTACAATTAGCGCGTTCAAATAAACAAAATCTTTAGCTTTATAATATTAGTATAGATATCTTAACAGAATCCTTTCTGCCTAGAGTAAGCTAAAAGAAATAAAATAATGTAGAGAGATATGTCACTTCATTTGTAACTGTCCACACATTTTTGAGACAAAAGTTAAGTTACAGAACTATTATACGTAGTTTCGCGTAATGCCAAGAAGCCATTTCCGGAGGAATGTTTATATTTTTGCTTGAAAGTCGAAATTATTTTAAATATATATATCCCTACAAATAAGAAGAGACTTAACAACCATCTTGCCTTATCAAATATGTATGCACAGGCTTTGCGACACAATTAATGTCTTTCTGACGTTATATAGTATAAGATATGGGAATATTATAATAAGGGCTTAAAACAACAAGGAGCTTATAATCTCAGAATAGTCTCTTTTTGCCCCATAAAATGTATGGATTTTTTTGCCAATACACTGTCGTGACTCACGAGTCACAGCCGCACTCTTGTGCCCCTGCGTTACGACGCAGGGGCACAAGAGTGCGGCTGTACGCGGCGTTTACAGGCGCACTCTTGTACTCCTGCGCCACGACAGTTCTTGTAGTATGTTCATGCATATTATATATTTATTTTTACATTAACAATGTCAGGCCAGTCGTGGCGCAGGGACACAAAGTGTGACTGTAAAATCGACTGGTTGTAACTGGTTCGATCCCCACTCGAGGAAATAAAATGTTTATTAACATTTATATTTTAATTTCTTAGCTCTGGTGACCAGGTAAAGCGCAGCGTTGAGTTCCGCCACGCAATTCACGCACGTTCAACGCGCAATGCCTTCAGAACTCGGCGGAAAGTGGGGAACGGAGTGTCTTAACACTAGGTTCCCTCTGCTTACCCTGCTCTGTGCGGGATACAGCGTGAAGCTGAAAAAAAAACATAAACAATTAATATGTGTGCAATTAGTAAAGAAATCATTCAAATTTTCAATTAGACGGTGCTTAAAAGTCAAATAGGAATTCTATTGATAAAAATATCAACGCGTTTAACTTAACTCAATAAAATTTGGTTTTTCACTATGAATGGATGAAAATAGAAAATATAGGTAGGTACTATTTAATATATTACAGCTTTAGCAACAACAGAAAAAAAACAAAATTTTATAATTATAATATATATATAAATATTATATCAATTATTAAGCGGGCAATGTACCCGTACAAGGTAGGCTGGTTGGTTAACAAACAATTTTTTACTTTACAAACTTTAATATATCCTTTGAATTTATAATAATAATCCTACTAAAATCTTGTCAGTAACTAATCATGAATACTTGTAGATGAAACCTTTCATGTTTTATGTATATATGTATGTATGTATGTATGTTCAAAGACTTAAATTTTAATAATTAATTCAATTATTAGGGTTCCGTACCTTTTAAAGAAAAAGGAACCATTATAAGATCATTTTATTGTCCGTCCGTCTGTCTGTCAAAAGCCTTTATCTCTTGAACGCTTGGATATATCGAGTTGAATTTCCAATCATATACTTAGATCTACGGTCCCTTGATTTACTGACAAAATTAATTTCTACATTTACTTTAAAAAATATGATATGTACGTTGATATCGCAAAAATCGCGTATTTCGACATCATAAAGGGAATCAAAATTAACTAGGTACTTCCGGTTGACCTAGAATTATGAAAATTGGCTGCTAGCATTTACAGGCAGTACTAGTTCAATTTAGTCACTGAAAACTATACATTTGTGGTTAAATCCTAAAAAATAATAGTCTTAAAGGATGGCAATTTTTTGTATTAAAACCGCTCGTTCAAGTTAGGTATCGGATAAAAGGTCTAAGGTCTCTGGCTAAGCTAAGCTTGAAATTCAGAAAAAGCTTGAGATTCCGAATTTTTATACAGAACCTTTGGTAAGCGAGCCCGTCTCGCGGTTTTTATTTTTTCAACTTTACGCTATATCCTACATTCGGCAGGGTATTCAATTGGAACCAAGTGTAAAACTTTAATTCCCATTTCCGCGGAACTTTTGAGGCATTGCGTGTTGGGTGGCGAAACTCAACGCCGCCTTCAGCCTCGAAATCAGAGTGAAAAAATGCAAAAAATAAATATTCCATATAATCGAGTGGGAATTGATAATGCTCTAAGTGCCAATGCTCATTATTGCTAGCTCAAAAAATATTTACAAAGATTGAAAATTTCAGTGTTATACGAGCATACTGTATAATATACATATATTATGTAGGTTCCCTCTATCGCCCCTCCTACGCGCGGAATACAGCGTGAAGCTAAAAAAAACTATTATAATTATAAAATAATAATAAAACTTAAACATACTACTTATACTGTTTAGTCTTTGTAATACTGATTGCGTAAGTGAAAACTTATCATTGTGAATACAATACAGGACGTAACGCGATCTACGGATCGACAACGGTGGTATATACGGTGGTAGAGGACCTCAGGACCTATCCATTTTACCCCTATGTATGCTCCGCGATTTTCAGCATATATTTGAGAATTTGTGATTTTAAAAAAATCTAATTCTTTAAAATAATTGACCAATGCAGCCCGACTGTATGCTCTGCGCTCGTGATTTTTTTCTCAATATAACTCAATAGTAGGCTTTTTATCGATCGTGTTACAACCTGTATATCATCTATATACGTATGTTATAAACATTTTAATTTTCATACATTTGTATATTATACAGTAGTCATATAATCCGTTTCATACTAAAATATACGCGAGCTTAGCTCTTTACTACGTAGCGCGTAGTAATACGATGCGTAACATTGTGCTTAGACATCATTAAATTCCTTTTTTATAGTTTATGTGGTAATATAAACCGTTTATTATTAACTTTACAAAATTATTTAATTTTACGAAATAAAGTGTAATTTAAGAAAATTATATCTTATTTTGAGGCCAGTAGTAGCGCAACCTGTGAGTGTAAGCGCGAGTAGTTGTGGGTTCGATCCCAACGCGACGAAATGAAATTTATTTTAATTTATATTTTCATTATTTTTTCGCAAAGCGCGGCGTTGAGTTCCGCCACTCAGCGCGCAATGTCTCCAGAATTTGGTGGGAAGTAGGGAATGGAGTTTCTTAACACTAGGTTTCCTCTGCCTGCCCTGCAGTGTGATATAGCATGAAGCTGACTTTTTTATATTTTATTTTGTGTTCATTAAAAATAAAATTATATCATAAATAATACTTTTAAAACTTGGAAAACTATAAAATTTGGACATTTTAAAATACTCCGTATGATTATTTTAAATTGAAATTAATTGAGGATTTTTATTAAATTATACATTTATTACGTTGGCGACGTAATCATATTCTTAGGTTGTAATTTGTGAGAATGTATTTTAGGAGATTGCGAAGTGGAACCTAACGTTGATTTTTTCCTTTAGAGGTACTTAAGGATGATTTATTTAAATATGAAAAAAATACCTTTAGTAGAATTTAAGGAAAATAAAAAATAAAAAAATCAATATTAAAAAATGTTAAAATACTGTTAGTTAAACTATTTTACTTTAAAATCAACTATAAATTTAAATACAAAATCCTCGAATTACACCGCGCTATTTCATTTCGATACAACTTGATTCCATTTGGTAATTAGCTGTTTCAATCATATTAGTGTTCCATTGGATTCACGCGACACGCTCTATTGAAATTTCGGTTAAATAAATTTTGTTATATTAAATTATATTTTAACAAGATAATAAGGATTTTTTTTAGTTTATTTAAATTTAATGTGTTTTGTGAACGAGTATCACGCAGGTGGGACCTTCGTCTCCCACTTTCCGCTGAACTCTCGCGGCATTGCGTATTGAGTGGCGGAATTCAATGTTACCAAAACAGAATGTTACCAGAGCGAGGAACTGAAAATGTTAAATATTTCATTTCTCAGAGTGGGAATCGAATCCACAACTGTCGCGTTTACGGTAGTACGGTTGTGCCGCTGCGCCACAACGGCCTCAGCCTCAAAAAACGTATACGAGTATACGAGTAGGTATAAGCCAAGACAATAATATTATTAATTGTGTTGACGCTTAATTTTTTGTTTTGCAGATTATGCTTCTTCCTCGTATTATACAGCTAAGAATATCTAATTGATAGTGCTTGGTCGAAAGTGAAATATTTTGAACTACTAACCTTTCGGTAGTTTCATGAGATTTTTCAAAATAAAAAAAACATTGTCTATGCGTTTTTTAAATGTATATGTAATCGAAAACTATCGTTATAAGTAATAAGCTAAAGAAATTTTCAATTTTTCACTTTCGATATTTTACCTAGGGATCGTCGTTATGTGAAGGCACTGGGCTCTCCATTTTCAACCCATTTTGGAGACATTCGTATAGACGTATAGTCATGGCGCAAGGGCACAGAGTAAGTAATATATTTACAGAAAAAAATAGATTCTCTGAACGAGTTCTTTCAAGAACCTCCAAAGAAGAAAAAGACTGACGTTTGTCTGTCTGAAGACTGCGTTTCGTCATCGGTGGGGTGGGTAACGAACGTTGGTACCTCGTACCTTACAACAACAATGTAACTAAATAAATTATTTTTACTTAAATTTTACTTTGTTTTATTTTTCATTTGAAAAGGCATGTAAATAAAACCAAGTAATATTTTTTATAATAAATAATGTTTCATATATTTTTTCACATAATGTTATTCTTGTTTAAACTATTATAAAAGCTTGAAACATATCGTTTTACAGAAGATCTTTATTAAGCACAAATTGACGCCACATTTACTACACGAAATTGTGGAATAGCCTTTACATTTGGGAAATTTGCACCGGAGTGACCCACCTACTTTTGGCCAATGTTCAGCACCATCTTTTCTTATGTCTTTTGGAGGTGGTGGAGCTGGAGAACCTTTTCTTTTTTTTTATTATAATTCTTTTTCTAGTACAGTGGTACTATGACGCCCTCTTTTAGCTTCTTTGGTGGTTCCTCTGTTGCATAGCACAAAGGCCCATTAATTCATTTCTAAATTGGCCCATTGTAAGCCGACTCTTTTTAGGTTCACCTCTTTCTTGAGCCTTTTTTTTTATAAACAATCCAAGAGTTTATAATAGCTAGATCAAATAGATGAAAAAAAATACGCAAATACCACTTTTTAGACCTCATTGTTATATGATTTCTACCCAAAAAGCTGTCCATGAGATCTACTCCTCCCATATGTTTATTGTACTCTTGGACAATAAACGGGCAAGTAATATCAATTTTTCCTTTTGTTATCCTGTCAAATCTATTGACTTTAGTTACAGGCAATGCTCCAGCATAAGAAGATAGCAGGGTTACTATCTTATTATCTTTCCACGCCACACAACTCAAATCTATACCATCATGCACAGACACTCTTTCCTCAAAACTACCTCTGGGCACAGACTTTTTCATGAAATTTTTCTTCTCTGCAAGTTTATTATTTGGTATCCTGTTTTATTGCACAGTTCCCACTGTGTGAATTCCTGATTTAGCTAAAAAAACTACCAATGGCAAAGAGGTATAAAAATTATCAAAGTATATGATATGGTTTTGCTTTCTTGGCACTCCTCGAAGCAAAGAACTACAACATTTCCTGTTGCACCAAGATCTGGTTCATCTGTGAGCTTCTCTGTATTCTCTTGTCCAGAATATACCTCAAACTTGTGGGCATATCCCATCAAATCACAGAGAACATATAATTTGAAGCCCCATTTATGGGGCTTCTTAGGCATATATTGTTGTTTTTGTAAAAAGTGCCCTATTTTGGTAGAACACATCTGTTCATCCACAGAAAGTCTTTGCTTCATTGGCACTGTGGCAAACCTCTCATTGAGATGCTTGATAACACGGCGGATTTTATAAAGCCAGTCATGTTCTGGATGACCTATAGGTTTGTGAAGATCATTATTATTAAAATGCAATGATAACTTTATTTTCTCAAAGTTGTTCAGTGGCGTTGTTAAAGAAATGGGCTCATATCCAAACTTTGGCGACCAGTATGATCTTGTGCTAGGAAATTTGATTACTGACATGTACAATAATATACCAAAGAACTTATACAAATCATATTCTGTAAATGTTATAGATGAACTGGGATTACTCTGTATTATATATAAATTTGTCTCCTCTACTAATGTTTTGATAAAATCTTCAGTGATAAAATGGTTAAAACATTGATATGGAGTTTCTAGGTGTGATAGACCACCTGAAGCAGTAGAACTCCCCAAGAAAGTAATTTAATCTGTGTCATACACCAGATTCCTTTTTTTCCAAATCAAGCTTCTTTTGTCAAGTGGAAAACTGGATGAGGACTGCAAATTGGATGAAGTTGATGGGTGAGGGTTCTTGATCTTCTGTTTCTACAAGAGGAGGATCAATGTTAGCAGTTTCATCCACATCATCATCATCATCATCGTCGTTCTCCTCCTGCAACACTCTTATAACTTCATCAGAATCGCGGTTTTCATCATCGGAATCTTGGTCATCGAGGTCATCTTCTGAGAGCCAACCGCCTTGTAACTTACTAAGATAATCTTCAATATCTCTTTCATTCAAGTTTCCCTAAAAAACAACATAAAATTAACATTTACAAAAAAATGTTTGCCATACATTACAAGTGAAATTACTGCATAGTGATGTAAATTTCCATCACATAGTTTTGAGAAATTTATTCACAGTGTTTTGATATAAATTGTACATAAAACAACAAAAACATGAAAACAAACCTTTGTTCCACTCATTTTCACTTTTACTGTATTTTATATCTACGGAGATAAACGGTTATTTCCTTATAACAAACTAAAATTTCGCTCCTTTTTGGTATGGTTCTTTGATTATGGCGTTCCGAGCGTGCCAGTAGAGCACATATCACTTCGCCAATGTCACGTTGTGTGGAGAAAACACGAAGGAGGTTGTACGGTAAAAAAGATAAAAATGTTACACAGTAGGAGAATGCATGTTAAAAAAAAAATCCAGTTAAAAATTGCCTTCACCTATAAAAAGAAATTAAAATGAATATATACATTATACACATAACACAGAGGGTTATCTAATATATTTACATAAAAATTTACATAGAGGACTAAACACAAACATTGAACATTAAGGGGGCGGGGAATTTTATGAGGAAGGACATCGTATAAGGGACGGATCAGTTTAGGGCAAGTGAAAAGTATGTGAGGAGGGGAACCGTCGTCTAGGCCACATTCACACAGAGAGTGGTCCCTGACCCTGATCTTAGCTAAGTGCACAGGTGTACATGCATGTCCAAGGCGCAAGCGACAAATAGTTGATATAATCCTCCGTTTAGTAAATCTTTAAGAAAAAACCAAGGTCGCCTGGAGATATTGGATTGAATCGCAGCATAAAACTTACCTTTCTGAGATTTTGACAATTCCCAGAATTCAGACCATGACACATCCAAATGAGTTGATGCAAGAAACAACAGATCCTGGGCCGAAATATAAAAATGATCTAAATTACCACACTGGATGGCTAACTTTGCGCACGAGTCTGCAGATTCATTCCCACTTATTCCAGAATGACCTGGAATCCATGCCAAAGTAACATCCAAGCCCTTTGAATAGCATGAGTACAGTTCTTCACGAATCCTTAAAATAATTCAAGATCTTAATTTACTATGAAATGGATTTCCCTTTATAGCCAATATGCAGCTTAAGGAGTCAGTACAAATGACAGTCTGTTTAAAGTCGTGGGAGTCTGTGAACCGGATTGCTTCTAACAAAGCAACAGCCTCTCCAGTAAACACAGATGATTCGGGAGGACATTTATATTGTAATATAATTTTGAATTTTGGTATCCAGCAAGCTGCACCAACACAGCTTTCCTTTGAAAGCTTTGATGCATCTGAAAAGGTGAGCATGTGATTTGAAAAATTTTCAGTTACTATGGATTGAAATTTTGTGTTGGTGTCAGCAGTTCCCTTGGTTAGACCAAGATTAGTGATAACAGAAGGATGGTGTACTAGTGCCTTATAAGGCGTACAGAATAATGGGTTAGATGGATAAGAGGACAAGGGATGAGGAAGGGAGGTAAATTTCAAGCAACTATTGAGCAAGTAGGATGAGGTTCGCTAAATCAGATAATTTAGACCATAGGGGGTGGGAAGATAGCTGTAACATTTTACCAACAAACCGGTCAGATAGGAACTGGCGACGGATAGGAAAAGGTGGATCTACACACTCCACCTGCAGTGCGTTGGTGGGAGAAAACTTCATTGCACCTATAATAATTCGTAGGCATTTGTATTGGATTCTATTGAGTTTTTCAGTAGCAACTTTAATAAAAGGGTCTAAAACAAATAATCCATAGTCAATGTGACTACGGATTATGGCAATGTACAGTAGTTTTAGAGTATAAGGGTGTGCACCCCACCACACATCAGACACAGCTCTTAAAGCATTAATGTCTTTTTCACATCACATGTGCAATTCCGTTCAGTCTTTTATCAAGAATCTTGCCTAAAAATTTAACGTTCTCTGCTAATTGGATAGTATCATTACCTAAAATAATTTCAAAATCAGGAGTTACTCTCTTTTTGGAAAAAACAACTGCCCGACACTTTGCTACTGGTTAGAGAGCCACTGGTCTAGATAGCGTAAAGCAGTATTTAAGCGATAAGTGATGTCCTCCACAGATTTTGAGCTGTAGTAAAGGACGATGTCATCAGCATACTGAAGGATATTACAAAAATTATTGACAGACAATTCAAGGTCATGAGTATATAAGTTATACAACAGGGGACTGAGAGCGGAACCTTGAGGCAAACCTTTCCAGACAAGTCTGGGAGGTATAGTAAGCAGCGGATGTTTTACAGATATTGATCTACCGGTCAGCAGATTACATATGAAATAAGCCATCCTCGGCGGAATACTCAGCTGGTGCAATTTCTGCCTGAGTACCGGAAGACAAACATTATCATACGCAGATCAGAACAAACATCTAGAAAAACACCAACTAAATACTCTCCTTTGGTATATGCTCGTCGAGTGTCTGTAGTAAAAACACTGAGACTATCTGTGGTACTTAACCCCTTTCTGAATCCAAATTGAGAGGGAGCAAAGATATTTCTGCTTTCCACTATCCATTCCATACGATTTTTTAAAAGCCGTTCCATAATTTTTGATAAAGCAGAAGTTAGAGCAATGGGTCTGTATGAATTAGGATCAGAAGGACATTTTCCAGGTTTTAGGATGGGAATAACATTTTGGGACTTCCAGGATTCGGGAATGTTACCTGATTGAAATATTTCATTGATCAGCTTCAAAAAGAGCAGCTTAGACTTCTCATTTAGCCTAGCAATAAAAGAGTAGGAGATACAATCCTCACCTGGGCTAGTATCTCTTAAATCCGTTAAGACATTTTTGAGTTCTTCGAACGGAAAACTAGTATCCATTTTATCCAAAGATTCAATCAGAGGGGATACAAATAAATCACAAGATGGTACAAAGGGAGGAGCCAGTTTGTTAGCAAAATCATTAAGCCACAAAGAAGGATTATTGGAACTAGGATTGGGACTATTGTTAAGAGAACGGCGAAATCTTTTAACATTTGTCCACACAAGGGTGGAAGGAGAACGAGGACTAAGGGATTCACAAAAGTTAGTCCATCCAAGTTTTTTCTTTTTCCCAGTCAAGTTTCTAAACTTCGCATCTCTGCGCTTGTACTCAATGTAATTCTCAGCATATGACTCCTCGGCAGATGTTCGCCGATCGACAGAATCAGAGCATTCCTGATCCCACCAGGGATTGAAATGCATCAGAGCATTCCTGATCCCACCAGGCATTGAAATGCATCCAATTCTGAATGGAGTGTTTTTTAGGAATATGCAAGTCAGCTGCAAACAAAACGATCATAGCAAAGAATGATATTCTCAAAATTACCGAACTCAGGAAGATTGCCCAACATGCAATCCACAGAGTTGGCGTACTCATTCCAGTTGGCTCGTTTCAAGTTATATTTAGAGGAAGAATTAAGAGGGGGAGCAGGAGGATGTCTATTATGTATAGAAAGGAGAATAGGGAAATGGTCACTACCATGGGTAGAAGGAAGGACAGACCATGATAGCTGGGAAGCAAGGGAAGGAGAAGATAAGGAAAGGTCAACAGCAGTCCTAGGATTCTGATTTGGATTAACCCTACGAGTCGGTGAGCCATCATTGAGAATGCAAAGAGATACATCATCAATCATGTCTACCAACGAAGGAGAAAATCCATCACAGTAATAACAGACCCCCCACAAAGAGTGATGAGTGTTAAAATCCCCTAGATCCAACACAGGACTAGGAAGTGAAGAGATAATAGACTTAAGCTCAAGGAAAAGAGAGGAAGAGGGATGAGGGTTATAAACGGACAGGAAGGATATATTGAAAGCCCTCACAGCAACAGCATTAATCTGTTGACTGCGAGAAGGGACAGGGATAAGGGAATAAGGAGAGGAGTGCTGGATAAGGATAGCACAACCTCCATACCCGTCATTTCTGTCCTCCCTTAAACAGGAGAAAGCTGGAACCCTAAAGCGGGAATCAGGCAACAACCATGTTTCTGAGAGGGCAATAGTGACAGGATTATACAGGGAAATAATGTTAAGTAATTCGTGCTTTTTGGCACAAATACTTTGACTATTCCACTGTAGGAAGTTCAGTGGCTCCATTATTTAATATTTTAAAGATTGTTAATAAGTTTTTGGCAACGTTGGACGGTATAGGGAGTTCATCAGCGGTTTGACAACCATTAGGAAGGGAAGAGGGACAATTAGCAGTAATAGATTGATGAGCTTGTCTGTTATATCCCTTTGCTAAAGGAGCGCGGGGACGGGGAGACTGGAAAACTGTCTTTCGGTTTGATTTATACGGAGAGACAGGGGCTGATGATTTTGGTGATAAGGAGGACGGGAGGGGCAGATATTTCCTTAGCCATGTCAGCATAGGATCTGCGGACAGGAGGAAAACGAGCGGAAGCCTCTATATATGATATACATTCTTGACATTGTAATTTTGATGCACTGTTGCCTTGCAAACTCAGGGCAGTCCTTGTCTGTTGCAAAATGCTTACTCTCACAGTATAAACAAAAAGAATTTTCCCTGCTAGTGTCACATGCATCACCATTATGAGACTCAGAACACTTGTAGAATCTTGGCTTCGACCTGCACCAAAGCGACAGCAGTTTAGGCATTGGATGGTGGGATATTTGTAGGGTTCAACTGGGAGGGAGGAATGGTACGAAAAGACCCTTTCTGGCAACATTTGACCACGGAATGTAAATACAACCGACTGAGTCGGGACCCATGTAGTCACACCCTCACTGACACACTTACTATTCAAACGTCAAACTTTCATAACTTGTACACCATCCGAGGGAAATTCCAATGAACTTACAAATTCATCCAAAGAAAAATCTACTGGAACATCTCTTACAATACCCATTCTTGTAATATTAAAAGTTGGGATAACAGCAACATACTTACATAAACTAAGAATGGGATTGGATAAAAATAAATTCGCTGCAGTAGCTGTTGAGAATTCAACGCTAATTTTGTTACGACTAATGTTTTTCACACCATCACTGGTGTCACATATTTGAAATTTTATTAATGTGGAGGAAAAGTTTAATAGCTTTTATAGAGGTCCCAGCTGCAGGGTCTGGAGTTTCCCTCGACACATATACTAAGAAAGGGCCTTTGTCCGTATCAAGGTAGGACTTAGGATTTTCGAAAAAAGAAGGATGGACATATAAATTCTGAATAGACGGAGTCGCGGTAGCAGGATTGATGATGGTTTTTTTAATTGTGTCATTATTAATAGAAGGTGGGTCACCACCTTGTCTTTTACGCGAGGTTGAGTTTAAATCGCCTATGCCACCTCCAGGGTCAGGGGGATCGGGCGGATGCTCAGCATCCATTTTAAAACTAAACCTTTAACCTTACCTTATAATATAAGTAATCTACTGACAAAAACACCACAAACACTCACAAAAACCTAATAACTAAGAAATACAGATCTTTTATTTTTAAAAATCGCAATTTGTACTAAAAAAATACAAAAATAAGAAACCCTCACTAACACGTGTGTTAACCAAAACAAACGTCAGCTAAGTCCTCGCTCCTTTTTTCCAGTCACAACAAACAGCGGAATGACAAGTTCTAGGCCTGGTAATTGACAGTGACGTTTGCTATTTTTTGACAACTGCGTTTTGTTGTACGCACTAGTCGCTTAAAATGTTGCCAGCAACAACAAATTTACAATACAAGGGTTTTGAGTATCTTTTTTTGTTGACTAAATATTATGATTGAAATTTCCCTTATCATGCAAAGAAGGGTTAATTGTATTTTGATTAAACATTTTTACAAAGGGCACATACTTATATAGATACTTTCCAGACTTTTCTGGGAGACATACTTTTCATTTGTACCTTTGTAAATTGCTATCAATATTGTTTCACCGGCGCACCATTATTTGAAACATTGTATAATATAAAATACAATAGAAGTATTTAGACTAAATAAATTCATAAAGATTGTAACAAGAAAATCATTTTGCAGAAAGCGATTTAATATCGCGGGTTCTTGCGCACAATATTTGTACTGTATCGTGGTTTTTGACGCTTTGATTAAAATGAAAGAAATTGCATTAAGTAGTAGTCAACATAGCGACAAACAGGCAGAGGCACTGTGGCGTCGTTAGGTGATGTGCAATGCAAGAAAGAGACAGAATATATTGTGAGACAGCAACACTGTGTCTTGTTCCGTCGTTAGCAATTCGGGGAAGTGAGCCATAAGGCCGGGAGGGAGCTTAATAAGAGTGACTGGATTGGACAGGATTTAATTAATCGAAAAACTATCTTTGGAAAGGTTAGAGATACAGCTCTGGCAATTGCCTTATCCTGGCAACCATTACCGACACATTTCAACTGGCTAATGGGAGGGAGCCCGAAGAGGATATCTGGATCCTATCACAACATATTTTGCTTTAAAGTGTGCTTTGAATTATATTATTTTATAATTTAAATATAAAATAGATGTAACTTTTTTATTTATTTCTATTCTAGTTCTTGGTAATTATAACGTGAATGATGATGATGATTAAGGACTTATTACCCACTCGGAGAATTAAATACGTAAACTATTGTAATTTTCCGGTTTGTATCCAAAATTGGGCGGATAGTGGGTATCAAACACTTTGGTAACATTACGACGCTTCGTAATGATTAGAATGACTAGATACCCTCAAGCTGCTAATGAATTAATACTTTTTCTTAATGTGGGAACGGTAGTAGGTTTTTTTGCTTCACATTCTATCCCGTATACGTAGCTGATTAGGCACAGGAAACCAGGGAACCTAGTGTAAAGACTCCGTTCTACAATAACACTTTTGTTCCCGATTTGAGTCCAGAATTCATAAGGCATTGCGTGGTGGAATCGGTAATTAATCGTGATTGGCGGAAATCAACGCCGCGCTTTGCTAGAGCAAGGAAATTAAAATAATAAATATTACATTGCCTGTAGTGAGAATAGAGCTCACAACCTGTCGCGTTCACAGTCGTACGCTTGTGCACTTCGCCACGACTGTTCCATATGTTAGTGGTTTGTATTAAAACTATCCTCCAATAGTTTCATTACTTATGTACGTACCTGCCTAATGCCCGTCAAAACGGACACGCGCGCATACATAACATATGTATGTAGATCCTTAATTTAGATGCTTCTTATTAAATATTCATGCTTCAAAGCCACAAGTCGTAATGAGGATAAAACCAGCCCCAAACTACAAGATAGAGCAGTATTTACATGTTAGAGAATACACTCAACGTAGGTACCTAGAAACCTGTTTCTGAGAATAGAAGGTAAAGTTAACTTCGTTTACTTTAGTGCATTTCAAGAAAATATATTTTTAAAATAATAATATTTAATTAACTTAATTGGAAATGTGACACGCATTTTGGGGATCATACCTAATCCTAACGTTATTCTAACATAATTTAGAGGCCAGTCCTGGTGCAGGAGCACAAGTGTGTGACTGT
>DWLH01000455.1:0-20431 GCA_018249795.1 Heliconius telesiphe telesiphe
CTGAACCAATGTACTACTTTCGAGAGAGCATTGTTTACATCGTCATATACGATTTGTCGTCTTTTTATTTTGAAAATCAATGAAGTGTCATCAGCAAACAATACTATCTAATGGTTCTTTTCAACTAGATACGGTAAATCATTTATATATATTTAAAAGAGAAAAGGACCAAGAATAGACCCTTGTGGGACCCCCATGCTGATTAGGCTTAAAAAGATACGAGCATTGCGTATGCATCGATTTTGCTGCATTTTTTATGAAATTTGCAGCGTAATTAAAACCTATAGGATACTTTGCATGGACCCACAGTTAAGAAATTTTATTAGTTCATTTCCTCGTTCTCGTATCAAGACAGAATTTGGTGGTGCCTGGGGCTCTACCTACCATACGGCTATCCTGCTTGTTATGCAAGGAAAAACATGAAGCTGTTTTTTTAAAAATTGTTGTGCCTTACCGTTGGCACACGCTTCGTGTTGGCCGGCGGAATCCTTAAAGGAATAAATTTCACTAGATCAAAAAAAAAAAAAAAAATATTTTCTAATTTTATTACTTGCTTATTTGGCTTTCCCCCACACAACAGAATAAGTAGAGATAAGCTACTGTCAAAATACTTAATTTTTCTCTCTCTGACCTATTCGAGACTTTACGTTTTGAGCTGCGGAATATAACGCCACGTGGAGCGGAATTTTAAAAATAATAATTTACCATAACTATAACTGTCTGTCTACATATTATAATATAATTTATGAAAATGAACAAAAACATATAAACTCTAACATAGATTGATATCAATATAACAGAAAATACATGTGTATGCAAAATTACTTATAAGGTGCTATCATCATTACATTGACATCACTGAAACTGGAAAATGACTAAATACGTTCATTAATTACCACCTGCAATTTATTATCAGCAAAAACATAGTTGAAATTCGCATTTTTGTTTCTTTTTTTAAAGCAAACAATGTTTTTTGTTGATGTTTCAACTGTCTTTCTTGTCTCTTTAGTTGATATAACGGTAGTACTGCACCAGGTGGATTCAACGCTAAGTGCTTTGCATTACCTTACTACATATGTATATATATGTATATGTATATGTATATGTTTATGTATGTATATGTATATGTATGTATATGAATATGTACGTACATAAATATTGTCCTTAAGCATATTAGTTTATTAGTAGAATAATGAGGCGATATTGTAAACATAAAATTTTCCTTTTTCGTATATCTCATTGTTATTTAAGGGAACAAAGTAAAAAATAAAATTAAAGAAAAAAAACCGTGTTACATTTTGATGGTATAATTAAGAATATTCAGCACCTTTTTTTCCTCTCGCTATTATTATTTATTAATTGTTATATTTCTTATTAGAGTTAATTTATTTTTAACTTTTTTGTTCATTTATAGTTATTTTGTCAAAATAATAAAAGGTTAAAAAAAGGTTTTTTTTTCTTTAATTTTATTTTTAACTTTTTAGTATTATATTTTTAATTCGAGATTTTCAATCGAATCAAACAAACCTAAACTCTGAGTTACGGAGTACCTATGGCCATCTTCCAGCTCCATCATCAGACCCTGGTTACAATATAGTATCAAAGTACTCGTCAAGACGAACTAAACGAGCTCAAACTCGATGGGGCTGCGTCGTCTAATAAAGTAGTTCCTACGACTACTGTCCAGCTTCATCATCAGACCCTGGTTACCATTTAGTATCAAAGTACTCGTCAAGATGAATCAAACGAGCTCAAAGTCGATGGGGTTGCGTCGTTTAATTATGGAGTTCCTATAGCTACCTTCCAGCTCCATCATCAGATCAGCTCTATGTCATAACAATATTGCATTGTCATCTGATATATACATGCATGCCAAATTTCAGCTCAATCGGAAACCGAGAAGTGGATCAAATTTGACTTGCAAGATTTGATTACAGACAGACAACGGAACAGGTGACAAATAAATAAAAGCTTGTAAAAAAATCAGCTTCACGCTTTATCCCGTATATAGCAGGGTAGGCAGAGGGAACTTAGTGTTAAGACCCACTTTCCGCCGAATTTTCCTAGGCATTGTGTTGAGTGGCGGAACTCAAGCGGCGGCGGCGGAAGTCTTGGTGTCAGAGTGGAGAAATGAAAATATTTATAAATAATAATTCATTCTCTTGAGGGGGGATCGAACCCACAAATGCCGCGTTACAGTCAGACCCTTGTGACGGCTACGAAATTTGGAACAAAGTTTTTTGAAATTCATACCTTAAGTTACTTAAATTATTAATAATAAAATATTAAAAACAGATTAAGGGCATGGCATCTGTATTTAATATTTTAAAATATTATGCTCGAACATGAAACTTTGAACATTTTCAACAAATGCATATTTACGTTCTATTTTAATTGTCTTCCTTTTTTAAAAGGGAAGAGGTTCTATATTCGTTATTCGTTAACTGTATATATTTATTTATTTATATATTTATTTGTAACAGATACTCTCCAATTGTTCCCATACCTACCAAGTCAGGATCTGATGATAGAAATCGAGGGAATCCATAGATATAGCATCTCAACTTCTAATGATTAAGTTGTGTCTATCCCATACAAATTTTCCGATATTAACTTGTATATTAAGCAAATATTAATAAATGAGCTGATGATGTTAAGCTTAATGTCAATCACTTAAATTTTAATTCTTGGAGCTTATCCGCTACGTCATTGAGTCCATAATGTAGCAGATAAATTCCAAGAGCGTTGCTTGATATAGTGTCGCCACGTTGCCTGCCTAAGAACTATATCGTAGGGAAATGCCCTGCTATGTCTGACCCTGGCGTGAGACCTCCAGGACGCCCAAGGAAGCGTTGGTTGGATGTCGGTATGCAGCCAACATCGAGGATATTAAAGACGGTGCTTATTGGAGTAAATTGAGCAGGAAGGCAGACCCCGGGGTTAATGCCGAGAGGAAGAAAAAGAAGAAAGTAAGTAAAATTGAAAAATAATAAATGAACTTATTGATTCTTACTTACTACAGCCAAGAAAAATATAATATTAACTATTAAATACACCAAACAAAAGCTAAAAAAATATTTAAAAAAAAACTTATATTGGCATGTTATCTCTGCATGATGAAAGTCATTAAATAACAAACAAAGACGGGACCGTCTTGGCGCTATAGGATAAAGACAGACAAAACACAATTATTATGGATTTGATTCCCATATTATTTTTACTTCCCTGCTCTGTACAGGAAAAAACATAAAGCTGTTTCTTACATGTAATTAAAATATTTATTGGCATATCTATAATATATTTATTGGCATATCTATTCAAATACGATCTCAAATAGGTATGGAATTAAAAAAAATACATTTAATGGCTATCTATATATTAAATTAGGTCGTTTAACATATTCAAAGACAAGGTGACTACTCACCTCTTTGCCACCCTCGTCCCTCGGCTGCCATCTTGGGAAAAGTGGTGCAAAGAGTTTTCGCGCTGTATCACGTAAACTCGCTACGCTACAGAAAATTTTATGTCATTATTTGTTTTGTAGCAAATTAAATTGTAGATAACTTTATTCCTATCGCTTTTTATCGTAAAATTTGGATTGGTATTTGTTACCCAGGCTAACAGACTCTAAACCAAATAACAACTTAATAGCCCATTACAAGCTGGAAGTACACTATTTTGCAAATCTAATAAAGCCAACGTAAATAATTGTCAAATAAAATTTAGAGGTTGAATTTTATCTCGATAAAACAAAGAAAACTCGATAAAACCCATACAGACCTTAAATTTTTTTTTTCGGCGAATTTAATATTTAACCTCTCATAGCTCTCATTTTATATTTATGTTTTGATGAGATATAAAATAATAATATAGAATTATCTATATTATTTTCATTTGTCTCTACTCTCGTTTCTTTACATCTATCTACTTATATAATAGATATACTTAGCTGCAGCTTGTTAATTTTTCGATTGTATGACTGCAAATGCAATTGTTAGCATTGTTTTGAGAGACTATATAATTCTTTATTAAATATATTTGTTGAAGTTATTTTTATTTCCCGCTCTCTCTCTGCTAGACAAAAGGCGGCGTTCAGTTCCACCACCGCTCAACTCGCAATGTCTCGAAAATTCATCGAAAAGTGGAAAAGTATCTGCAACTGACTTGACGACTGACTTGCGGTAAAAAGTTTAAGGCTGAAAAATAAAACCTTTTTTCGCTTTACAATTTGAGAAAGTTCTATAATACATGATTTCGAATAAAATATTAAAAAGTTCAAAACGTAAGTTCATTACTAACCAAGGATTGTATATATAAAAAAATATCCTTTCCTCATATTATAATATTAGGTACATACGCCGCAGTCGCTGCGTACGGGCGCGATGCCGCCGCGATAACACGCCTGGGAAACGAACTCTACCGGCGCGGCGCCTCTAACCTCGCTCCTAGGGACTATGTGGTTTTGCGCTCGTATTATTATTGGGCTTTATGATTTATTTTGTAGCTTTTTATTATATCTGTATCTAGGCTAATATAAAGCTGAAGATTTCGTTTGGTTAACAGCAATAACATCAAGAACTGGGTTTTAATTGAACATTTTTTTTGTGTTAAATTGGCCATACATTATTATATCACTATAGCGATTTGGAATGTGACACATTCCTGTGATAATGCACGAGGTAACAATATTGGAGGTAATACATACCCGACACTTAGTAATTTTCACATTGTCCTTGGGAGTAAAGCTGCACGTAAATACTAGTAAGAAAATAAATACAGATTGGTTTAAATATATATTGAACTAACAATTGGCTTTTTTGCTTAGCATCACGTTTCAAGTTTCATGCAATCATTATTTTTGTCTCAATGTCAAATGAGAGCAACTTCAACAATTAAGTAAAAATATTACCAATTAATGTAGTTGTAAAAGTAATAAAAAGTACAGCTAAATGGTTCTTTGTTATGCTAATTTCATAAAAACAAAAAGATAAACAATATTTCATGAGGAAATAAAGCTATGTAGCAACTATACTGTATCTTCATCATCAAAACCTACAAAAAAATACAACTCCAGATAATCTAAATAACATTTTAAGTAATTATGCGTATACACCGCCGATTGTAATTCAGGTACCGTCTCGTTCGGCCACTTCTAGTACTATCTCGCGGTAAACAGCGCCATTCATCTGTTTATCTCATATTAACTTAACACTTAACAAGTACAGAGAGGAACACCGTTTCGTACATAATTTGACTGACCTTTAGGTCAACGTAGTCTGGACATTAGTCGTTTCTATCAATGGCGGTATCTAATATACTGAGCGACGAGAGAAAAGACATTTTCTGGCATATCTGTACTTAGAACAGAAGAACTAGATTGTACTGTAACATTACTTATAATTATTTGGTACAATTGAGTTCGTTAACATGTTTTTTGCGATTATATATATGTATATGTATATACGCAGATATATTTAGCAATACTTACTGATTTCTTAAAGTTATACGTAGGTATATAATTACTTTATCATATGTTTCCCAAATGATTTTATGGCAGTGATATCAAGTATAACGTGTGAAACATTCCAGTTCTCTCGTAAGCATTAGCTGTTGCAATTCTATCACGCGTCCTCGTGACACTGTGTGCTGTATGAGCCGAATGTTGCGCGCATATTAGCTCGTCCTCGGCGGCCATTCTCACGTCAGCGCCAGGTTAGCGCGAAACGCACCGTTAATCAATCGACGACCGTGAGACTACTTGCGCCCGCGCATGCCTCCCGCCACTCCAGCACGTATGTCATTTGCAGCTTACATGCTAATCAGCCTCTCCTAAAAACGTGCAAAACACACAAACATTAAAGACAAATGGACATTACGATAAACTTCTTGTTGCATATTGCGTTCGATACGCACCTTTTGATAGATATCCTCCATGCACATTGTGCGCAGGCGCGAAATACGAAACAATGGCGGTTTAAAATACAATGAGTGCGACCTGAAATACATAACGGCGACATTCCCGTCACGACCGCGCTTTCCTTTTTCGACTATTTTGTTCGTGGCGCGGCGTAGGAGAAGAAGCCGATCACGAGCCGAGCTGACCTCAGCTTATTAATAACGTGGCTTGAATCGTATATCCCGTCGACATGAAGCTCCCTTGTCATCTCTTAGCTGTCTCCTCGTCTTTACACCCACAGGGCTGCAATAAAAAAATGACTGGTAAGGCTATATGCCCCTTAATATTCATCGGAGGTCCCAATCGTATCTCGAGCATAATAGATGATTGTCGTGATCACATAAACTGGTCGTCAGCTCGATGGTCGCTAATTGGTTACCGACATCAAGTATGTATATGCGGTGTAGAGGCGCGGGCGTGAGGCGGAGGCGCCCCACACACCGACACACCGACACGACGCTCCCGCACTAGCCTAATTCTCGCGGCTGCTGCCGTTTAGCATACATTACGATGTAAATCAGCTTCGCCACCGACGTCTTACTTTGCACTGTTAAGACTTTATCTAAGGCGAACGATTATCGGCGTTCTGCTTTACCTCTTCGGTATGTTTTGCCCTGTCAGTAGTTTCCGGTACAAATGCTCTTGTCGAGTATAAACCCTTCGCCTACAGTGGTTACATGTGAATATTCAAATTGTCTAATTAGTGTGATGGTCAAGAGGCCGCGTGTTTCAATAAGAATTATATGCAAATACTAATTCCTGGCAAACGTTACTAAACATGATGACGTGAAATGCTTTTCTGAGGATTTGTTATTATTAGAAAATGTATCCTGCGACGGCACTGATACCACATTCCATACATGAAGTTACCGAATTATAGCTTTGTTCGCTACTATTCTAATTTGACTATTTACATTCAAGCAGAACTAGTGTTGATGACGTGCTGACGGCCATTTATTCGAACTCTGTTTATGTAAAGTAAAACTTTTCTATTTTATCTATCGTATCAAGATGCGAAATAAAAAAATTGTAAAAATTTTTATACCTATAGTTCTGTTATATCAAAATAATTAAAAAATAAATAAATAAATAAAAAAGACATTCTGTTCCCCACATTCTGCTGAATTTTCGAAGCATTGCGTGTTGAGTGGCGGGACCCAACAACGCGCTTTACTTTGTTACGATGGAATGGATGAGATCAAGGAAATGAAGATTTATCTATTTATTTATTTATTTATTTTTATTAGGGAAACAAACAGAACATAAAATTCACATACATTACACATTTTAAAATAATACATATTCCGATCAAGTTTCCACATAAAAAATAACAGATAACTGACAATAATATATGATCAAATTAAATTTATCAGATAAAAACACATGAGATGAAAGAACACATGTGAGGCCAGTCGTGGCGCAGTGGCACGAAGTGTGACTGTAAAACCGACTGGTTGTGGGTTCGATCCCCACTCGAGGAGATGAAATATTTACTTAAATTTATATTTCCATTTCTTCGCTCTGGTGTCGAGGCTAAGCGCGGCGTTGAGTTCTGCCACTAAACACGCAATGCCTCCAGAATTCGGCAGAAAGTGGGGAACGGAGTGCCTTAACACTAGGTTCCCTCTGCCTACCCTGCTGTGTGCGGGATACAGCGTGAAGCTGATTAAAACACATGAAAAAATATACTATTAAAAATGTAGATTAAATCAAATTAAAAAAAAATCTAATTTACATTCTAAAAAAAATACTATAAATTAATCACAATTAAAACATTTCATTAGTTTCTTTTTAAAATCATTAACATCATTTTTTATAAAAATATCAATACTGGCAAACAATTTATTATAACTGGTGGAGGCTCTATTGACAAACATATTTTGTGCATGCTGGCTTCTATTAATGGGCGTATTAAATAGTATATAGTAGTATTAAATAGTATTTATTGGATTACGCATAACTCTTCGCGGGCATCTGAAATTAATGCAACTTAAAAGGAATATATGAACTCCCTCATATGATTTTTAATTATCTTGAATAATAAAAGTTGGTCTCTGATTAATCTTCTATCGGCGAGTGATAATACTTTAAAACAATCGTTATACTCATTTTAATATTACAATAATTTATTTTGAACAGTTTCTGACCGGTTAATTAATATATGTTTTATAGTGTGGGTTCCAAACAGTAGAAGATAAACAGTAGCAGAAATATTAAATATTTTATTCAACCGAGTTCTGGATGCACCATGTGTTGAGTGGCGGAGCTCAACGCCGCGCTTTGTCTCTATACTGGAGCAAGGAAAATAAAAATATTAAATAATTTTAATAGTGGGAATCGAACCCACAACCGGTCACGTTTACAGTCACATGCGTGTGCCCCAGTGCCACGACTGGCCTCCAAAACAAAATTATAAGAAAAAAAAGTATTACACTCTTGTGTAAAGAGGAAGTAACGTCCGATCATAAAGATAAACGTCAGAAAACGGTAAGGACCAAACATGAATGATCCTTGATAGCCGTCGTGTGAACCACGGAAGATACTACTACTAGTCGCAGGCGCACGTTATAGGCGACGACAGCCCTTATCTATCACGTACCCTCCTCTTTGCCCCCGGGTCCCCCGTGCCCGTTCCCCTTGTACCCCCGCGAATCCCATAGCTGAGCTGCACACGTCCAGCACGTATACTACACCGGAAATGTAATTTTACCCAGACCGGGACATGTCCACGGGACGTGCGCCGACTGCTGCGGTACATCGTGACTGAGTGTTTTTTGTAGCTTCCTCCAGACCTTCACACGCTGCCTGTTACCTCATAATAGTACAAAACAGTGATAGTGCTTATCAATCTTTCGTTGTATATTTGGGAATTATTTGGGCAATTCGCTATTAGTGAATCGATTTTGGATTTAGAAAAGTTGCAGTTAAAGATTATAATAAGCCAGTTATAGATTATATTCTTTATTCAAATAGAATTTTAAAAGCACTTATGAATTGTAAAGATACCACTGTCTTGGAAGACAGTTTTGCTCAGAAGACCCGTCAAGAAATTTATCAATTTTCAATATGAATGTTACAATTTTATTATTTAACTTATACAATGATTTAGTGCTAGTTATCCTACATAAAAATAATAAAGCGGAAGAGTTTGTTTGTTTGTTTAAACTCTGAGATCTCTGAAACTACTGGACGGATTTATTTTTTGTTGTTTTATATGAAAGCTACATTCCTCAGGACTGCTATATGCTATATAAAATTATACCTAAATTCTTAATTAACCTTAAATAACGAAATCACAATAATAAGGGACGCCATCGTATTACTTTAACCGGGTGCGCTGCAGAAATAGTCAAATATATGTAAGTATTACAAAATCATAAAATTTCAATAGTTCTAAAATAAAATCAATAAGGCATTTTGTTAAAAAAAATATTGAAGGTGATTTTTCACCATTTTTTATTTGACAAAGATATTGAAACTTACGAGCGAAAGTACATCATCAAGGAAATTTAATGGAGATAAGCTTTGTCTTTTGTAGCGTGTAATTTAGACATACACTTTTCGAGAAAATATAAAATAAAAATAATTCAATGCAGTGTCTACAGTAAGCCTAGGCTCGACCACCCGCGGGGGCGCTCTTGCCGCTTGTGACATCCTCTCAAGTAGATGCGCTTTCAGAGCAGTCTTGCACTTTCTCTCAGTAGGTATAATAAAATAATTATAGGTGGTATGCGGGCGAAGCCGCCAGTGGGCCGCTAGTCCTATATAAAAATACTAATATTTAAGGTACGTATAAAGTATATATATATAATATAATCATGATGAGGATGTAGTAGGTCCTAACGAATGACTTTAATGTAACAAAAGCATGAAATGAGAAACAGAGTGTCTTAGCACTAGGTTCCTTCTGCCTACCTGTATGTGGGGTTAAGCGTAAAGCTAAAAAAATCTTATAAAAATTTTGTTGTTAGATGAATCTGACCAAAACTATAGGAATATGACTCGTCGCGTCTAAAACAGAAGCAACAAAATTTATTATTGCATACATTTCTGCTTAAAAAGTGGTTTAGTAGCAATACCATATTCAGACTGAGGCCATCAAAAATTCAAGTTGCCTTAATTACCCCTACCCGCAGCGAGAATTGCAAAAACTATAAAATTATATATAAATACCCGCGAGTGCTATAAATAAGTTTAATTTTAGCTCAGAGAAACGTTTTTTGTACATATTTTTTTATTATTTTTATCGTAGAGGAAGCACCTGGGAAGCTAGTGTGGAGATACTCCGTTTCCATAAGGACACTTCCGTTCCGCACTTTCCGCCGAATCCTCGAGGCACTGCGTCTTGAGTGAAACTCAACGCTGCGCTTTGCGTCGTTACCAGAGCGAAGAAATGTACCTATTTATTAAATATTTCAACAGCGGTACGGCGGTCTCTTCCTAATAGATAATTAATTGTAATTAGAAATCACCACTAAGTAAAAATATGTAAAATTGATTTAATAGCCTTAATGAATAATGCTTTTTCAACCGATAAGTAAATTAAATATAATAATGATATGAAGATATTCAAATTTTATTTAAAAGGTTAAATTTTACGTTATTCATATAAAGTCGTGGCGCAGCGGCACGTAGTGTGCCTGTAAAACCGACTGGTTGTGGGTTCGATCCCCACTGGAGGAGGTGAAATATTTACTTAAATTTATATGTCCATGTCTTCGCTCTGGTGTCGACGATAATCGCGGCGTTGAGTTCTGCCACTCAACACGCAATGCCTCCAGAATTCGGCAGAAAGTGGGGAACGGAGTGTCTTAACACTAGGTTCCCTCTGCCTACCCTGCTGTGTGCGGGATACAGCGTGAAGCGGCCGTAAACAAAGCGTTGAATTATTTTAATTTTACATTTTCTCGAAAAGTACACGTCCAAATAAAATGCTGTAAAAGCCAAAGCTTATCTTCAAAAATTTCCTTGATGATGAAATAACTTTTGCTCGCAAGTTTCAATATCTTAGTCAAATAAAGAATGGTGAAATATCACCCTGCTACTACAAATAAAATTGAATGTTTTTGAAGCACAATGTACTACCATATATATCATTATTACTACAGCGCGCACGCGGTAAAATTAATACGATGGCGTTCCTTATTATTGTTATTTAAGACTAACCAATTATTAAACCATAATGTTATATAGCATATAGCACTCCTGAAGAATGTAGTTTACATACAAAATAAACAAAAAGTAAATCCGTCCAGTAGTTCCAGAGATCTTAGCGTTTAAGCAAATAACAAAAAAACAAACAAACTTTTCCGTTTTATTATATTAGTATACATGAGAGAGGAGCTGTATATAGACCAAGCTATTTATAAACAGCTGAGAATTACAATCTGTTATCGATACTAATATAATAAAGCGAAGAGTTTGTTTGCTTGTTTGTTTGTTTAAACGCTAAAGATCTCTGTTTTGTTTTGTATGAAAGCTACATTCTTCAGGAGTGCTATAGGCTATAGGCATTACGGTGTAATTTTTAGTTTGCCTTAAATAACGAAATAACAATAATATTGAACACTTCAACTTTTTAATGAAAACTTTAATGTTAACTGTAAATGTGAAATTTTGCCATTATAAGACTATTCAACTACATATTTATCGAATAACAATAGATATTTTTCTTATATTATTAACTTATGTTTACATAAGACTCGTACAGTACCATATAAAAAGTAGTATAAGGGTAACTGCTAATACATACTTTATAGCATCGAGAAGTGTTGTAAAAAATAGGCTGGGATAGAGAGGAGGTATTTGCTGGCCACCTGGGCGCGAGCGGCGTTAGCATTGTATTGTAATGTGAGGCGACCAGCGACGCCTCTGGCTCGTCGCCATAGGGCCTGGAAAAACATAAACGATTGTTAAAGAAGGCAAATTAATGAATTATTTAGCGTAGGCGCGAGTGCACGCCTTAATTCCACATAGTCGATACAAACGTGACCGTTTGCGGAGTACTGATCTAATGATATAAATATGTTTATTATCGTATTGATAACGATTCGATACAACAACAAAGCCATAGTCGTATGCGCGTTTAAATCAAGATTTATTGAAAGTGGACATTATGAAGTGTGAACAGCAGCTTATCTGTAAACAATTGTAATAAATTTAAATAAATACATGGCGATGTCCCCTCTGGCAGTCGCCCTCATTACTATGGAACTATAAACACCCAAATAGTCGGTCGAGTGCTTTCTGACTGTTGTGTTTGTTTTTCAGAGATAGAGTCGACATTCGAGCGCCCGCGACGCCAAGGTGACGAATACTTGCTCGGAGGTGAGCAGTGATTGACGCGTCGATCTGAATAATGCGGCGCGGGCGAACTGCTTTCATGAATACCATGAATACCTAACGCCGAGCCGAGAGCCGAGTCTACTTCGGCGGTTTATCTGAGAAATTAATCGAGAATAATATCGTTTATAGTTGGTTTGATATGTTCAATATACTATCGAGTCAGATCCGACCTTGGTGTCCAAGGTTTCCTGACAAAGAGTGCGTACTGCCGCATGCCGTTCGCTCGCCTGACGCCGGGCTTGGTTCGGGCGGCAGCTACTTTGGATTCCGTGTCGCAGTGTTCGACGAGTTATTACCGAGAGTGTCGATTGTGATTCCGCGGGCGACGCGACCGCTGCGCATACGCAAGCAGACAGCCTACGTTAGAAAACTATACGTGCCCGGAGATACGTGCGCCGTGGACACCGCCTGGCAACGGCGCGGCAACAGCACGGCCACTCGGCAACCAACTGATAAAATAAGATACAATCTGAGTACCCAAATGAGGTCTTAACTGTTTACTCGCCAGCCGTATCAGCGACGCCGTAAAGACGACGCCATTCTCGTAAAGAAGTCGCGATATGCTTCTGATAATTGTGATTGATATTTGCGATACGTTCTTTCATTTTTGAAACAGTAGTTAAAAGAAATGTCTTGTTAATATGTAAACTTGTCGAGTTTAGGTAAAGCGAGGTGATGGGCATTGCATTATGTATAGGTATATGTATAAATAAACGTTTTTACTATATGTGAATCATACTAATGATATTAGTCGTTTAATGACACCGTACTGCTGTCATGTTACAATGTCATGCATTAGAAAATATACAACTTTTAGTTGAAACCACAAGGCATAAAAAAATATACTCCACACAAAGTCAAAGGAACTAAATTAGAAAATAGAGTTTTTGTGTCATACTCACAATAGACAAAAATAATTTTAAATATTCTTACTTACTACTATACGTATTACGTATACTACATAAACATAGGTAATAAGTAGTTGAATTCGTCTCCAACCAACCGAATGCAATCGAATTTCTTGAAATCGGGCGGTACCTGTAAAAAGGAATGATAGTGCAAACACTGAGTTCCCTCTGCGTGCCATGCGGGATACAGCGTGAATCTCAAATCTTATTTAAATTTAGCTACTTAAATTAAAAATATACAATATTAATTTAATATGTCAAACTCTGTATGTACAAAGTAGTACAGGAGGTGGTCGCTGCGGCCGAGGTTACTGGCTGTCACTGCGCATCGCGTATGTCCGTCACGTCGCATCTCGGCGGTCACTGTTATTTCCTTTTATTTTAGCAGGAATATATATTACGTGGAGAAATGGATAAATATGCTCGTATTTTCAATAGAATTTGTATCTATACTACATTCGTTGCGCTTTTACTGTAATTTCAATACCATCTTTAAAGTAACCTGTGCGCCTATATTTTCAATACAAATTGTTAAATATTCGCCTCATAAATATGTTCTCTAAAAAATATACTAACCGAAGTGAAAACCCCATCCTTTTAAGTCGGTTAATGAGAAGTCGTGTGCAAAAGCGTGTAAATAATATAAGCTCAACATAACAATTATTAAACATATAATATGTACGTAGCTATAATAAATACCTATAGGTACATTTCACGGTATGGTTTCAAGTCGGTAAATGAGAAGTCGTGTGCAAAAGCGTCTAAATAATATAAGCTCAACATAACAATTATTAAACATATAATATGTACGTAGCTATAATAAATACCTATACGTACATTTCACGGTATGGTATTAGTAATTTTTTAGCAAAAGGCTTCTCCGTCTTATTTCCAATATGATTTTTTTTATAATCAGAAATCACCAAAATGTACAAAATTAAAAAAGAACACGTGTAGCGTTAATACTATTATTTTCGTTTAAAATTTGGGAGACTGATGAAATTTTCATCTTGCTTGCTTGTTTTACAGTAACATGTTATATGCAAAATATTAAAGATTTTTTTAACTAGCAGAGAACTTTTTTTTTTAATTAGTAGGCAAAGGGAACCTGGGTATCTAGTGTTAAGACTCCGTTCCCATTAAAACACTTCCGTTTTCCACTTTCCGCCGAATTCTGGAGACATTATGCGTTGAGTGCGCTATAAATATATTTTTCATTACAATTTTAGCTCACAAAAGCCAATTTGAACTCGATGACGCCACTTAATAATATATCATGTCCTGAACATAAACAACTTCAAATAAAATAAGTAACTGAGTATTTACTTTAATACCATGTTATTATAGTTATAGTTGTTGTAGAAGTTAAGTAGTTTAGTTTATCTCGCCGCCGCCGCTCGTCAGCGGTCACGTCGCTATCGCTCTGGCGCCGGAGTGCGCACTCATGCAAATGATTTTGACAGACCACGTGTCTCTTTGTACGCCGCGAAATTATTTATTTTTAAACCAGTGACCACGGCGCGGCTTCGCCCGTTGCTTTTTTAATCTGCTTCACGCTGTATATCCCGCACACAGCAGGGTAGGCAAGGAAACCTAGTGTTAAGACACTCCGTTCCCCACTTTCCGACAAGTTCTGGAGGCATTGCGTGTAGAGTGTCGGAACTAAACGCCGCGCTATGCCTCGACGATAGAGCCAGAGAAGATATAGAAATATAACTTTAAATAAATATTTCATTTCCTCGAGTGGGGATCGAACCCATAACCATTCGCGTTTGCATTCACACTTTATGCCTAATGCCTAACTCTACTTTTTTATCAAACAAGATTTTTTTGAGCTTCAACACTGTACTTCGGATATAGCACCGGAGGCAGAAAGAACAAAGTGCAAAGAAACTTCGTTCTGCACGCACCGCCACTCAACAGGGCGTGTTGTCTAGCAGAGCGACAAACTTAAATTTGTGGTCGTATGCACTCATTTTGTATGGAATGAATTACAATAATAAGTAAGTAAGTTAGTTTTTCAGTGAAATATCTATAACTCTTAACTTTTGAGATTATTTTTATGTAATTAAATATATTTCCATTATATGTATACTTCCATTTTCTTCGCTCTGGTGTCGAGGCAAAGCGCGGCGTTGAGATCCGCCATTCAACACCATTCGGCGGAAAGTGGGGGACGGAGTGTCTTAACACTAGGTTCCCTCTACCTACTCTGCTGTGTGCGGGATACAGCGTGAAGCTGATTTGATTTGATTTAATATTTTCATGCCTTCCCTTAGGTAACGAGGCGAACCGTGGAGTTGAGTTCCGCCACTCAATAAACAATGTCCCGAAAATTGCGCGGAAAGTGGGGAAAACAGTGTCTTAACACTACATTTCTTATGCATCCTCTGCTATATGCGGGATATTAGGGATAGTGTAAAGCTGAAAAAAAAACTTAAATTACTGTTTACTTATGTCTGTCTATACTTCTAAATATAAAAATACAATTAAAGAGTCTGTCTTTAACATCAATATAACTATGTTTTTTCAAGTGCATATAGTTATTTACACGATACAAAACACAATTAAATAATTTTAACATTTTTGTCCGTCTGTCTATCCGTTAATCCGGGCGAACCTCCGGACTAGCTGAAGTGATTATTATGGGACTAGAACTGGAAGATAGGAGGATTTTTTATACAATAAAAAAGTTGTATCAATTTAGAGTATGTTGTGTGCCAAAATAGCTACTTCCTAAAAAGTTATCATTTACAACTGTTTTATTGAATTGGATAAATCTTTATGAGGCCAGTCGTGGCGCAGTGGCACAGGATGTGACTGTAAAATCGACTGGTTGTGATGAAATATTTACTTAAATTTATATTTCCATTTCTTCGCTCTGGTGTCGAGGCAAAGCGCGGCGTTGAGTTCTGCCACTCAACACGCAATGCCTCCAAAAACTCGGCAGAAAGTGGGGAACGGAGTGTCTTAACACTAGGTTCCCTCTGCCTACCCTGCTGTATGCGGGATACAGCGTGAAGTTAAAAAAAAAAAATCTTTATTTTTCAATGTTGTATTGTTTGATATTGTTTGAAAATTATTGTTTGTATAATGATAAAAAGAACTCGAGATTGTATGGTTATAAAATAGACAGAGATCTAGGATTCACCAATGTTAATTGACACTCTCTCAAGCAGTCACTTCACTTTATGTAGAAAAAACTACGCTTAGAGTTTACGAACAGTAACTGTTGTGAAATAAAAGTACGATAATTAAAATAATTCCCAAAACACTTAAATTACGATTTATTTAATGCATAACCAAATTAAAATAATAATTTAATTTTTAGGGTTCTATACCTCAAACGGAAAAAACGGAACCCTTATAGGATCACTTTTTTGTCTGTCTGTCCCTCTGTCAAGACCATTTTACTTGAGATTGCGTTGACCTTTACAGTTCCTTGGAACAAAGAAAGTAACTTCTAACGCAGTCAAAAGATATGAGCATTTTTGCTTTATTTTGTATGAAATTCACTGCGCTATCAAAACCTATAGTTTACATCCCGTAGACCTACAATTGTGAAATTTAGGACGACGTAATCTTACAATACAAATAAAGAAAGAAATCCGAAAAGTAAAAAATCTAAATATTTCATAGAAAAAATCATTACAAACTTATATTTGTAGTTAATTTCATACCATATAAGAGCATATCAAACATAAGTTTGTTAACTTGATTCGCCGCATTATCAAAACCTATAAAGTATTCCCCAATCAGAATCTTGAAATTCATACAGAAGCCTCGGAGGTGGGTGAGTCCAACTCGCGCTTGGCCGGTTTTTTCTTAAATACATTTAAATAAACATTCTTATATTTCAAGCGGGCGTAGCAACACGGGTACCGCTAGTTTACAATAAATGCATCATAAGCTTCCTAACTAAACGTTTACATTATATCAATATAGATAAATATAGAATATTATATTTATTCGAAGTATGTTATAAGTATGTGTCCGGCGTGGCTATAGTAGTATGACAGTAATTCGCGAAGATATTTCGTTAGAACCGACGCGGTTGAGGACATTCCAGCCCCCCATTTTTATAATTCCTATCATTTGACGTAACTACGAAACTCCGTACCCGAACGCTAACTTACTTTGTAATAATGGAAAAGCAAATTTTATAGTAGTATGGAGAGATACATTTTATTTAAGTAAAGTATTAACACTGAGCAAAGCATTGTTCGTTAATTATAGAAGGTATTAATTAGGCAGATGGTAGAAAATTGAATGAAAAAAATATATAGTTATGCATTTTTGATATTGGAAATTGAGCCTTATTTCAACTCAAGGTAACACAAGGCAGAATGCAGTTTACACAACTGTGTAACAAATAAAATCAGCTTCACGCTGTATCCCGCACACAACAGGGTAGGCAGAGGGAACCTAGTGTTAAGACACTCCGTTCCCCATTTTCCGCTGAGTTCTGGAGGCATTGCGGGTTGAGTGGCGGAACTCAACGCTGCGCTTTGCCTCGATACCAGAGCGAAGAAATAAAAATATAAATGTAAATAAATATTTCACTTCCTCGAGTGGGGATTGAACCCATAACCAGTAGGTTTAACAGTCACACTTTGTGCCCCTGCGCCACGACTGGCCTCTAATAAAAAAATCCTAAAATAAAAGAAAATGCTTTTAAAAACGTTGAAACTAAATGAATTCCTTTATAATGAAGTATGTTATGAACACAATTAAATTGCAATGCTTGGAATTTTATTATTAAAAATACACAACGTTACAACAATACAAATACAATTATATATATATTAATAACCAGACAAACAAGGAGGCCAGTCGTGGCGCAGGGGCACTAAGTGTGACTGTAAAACCGACTGGTTGTGGGTTCGATCCCCACTCGAGGAAATGATATATTTATGTACGTTTATATTTTCATTTCTTCGCTCTGGTGTCAAGGCAAAGCGCGGCGTTGAGTTCCGCCACTCAACACGCAGTGCCTCTAGAACTTGGCGGAAAGTGGGAAATGGAGAGATCTTAACACTAGGTTGAATCTGCCTACCCTGCTGTGTGCGGGATTACAGCGTGAAGCTGGTTTAATTTTGATTTTTTTATATTAATAACGTATAATTTTATACGTTATTAATAACGATACGAACGATTCCATATTGCTTACCTATTCTAAATGATAAATACCTAGCCGAGCTGCCTTTTAAAAATATATAAAAAATAATTAGTAAGTATTAGAACTCGCGCCATCAACCCCGACAGCTATGCATCTTCGTTTATAGGATGTTCAATCTGCGATATAAACGAAATGCATTCTATGCATTCCGCTGCGACGTTGAAGTTGCTAGTTGTTGTTCATATAATTGGCCAACTTTGTACCTAACATTTTCTCGTAATTAGACTTGGTCATATTAGATTTATTAGATTTTTTTTTTAGTTCAAATGATGTATTGACCGTAATGGAGTCGAAACTCAGTTTCCTTTAGGATTAATCATAGAAAATTAAAGATTACATTTTTAGACGCATGTGAGGCAAGTATTTCGTTTCTCCAGATCAGTATAGTACCTATAAACGTTTTAGAGTGTAATTTAAGTATACAATGTTGTTATTTATCTTCTTGTCTACCAACATTTTGAAAATGAATTATTTAACACAATGACGAAGTTTAATAATGTTAATATAACTATTTTCAACTTAGAGGCCGTCGTTAATCACTTGATATTTTATTATACAATTAACGTGAATCCCCTCCCCACTTGGGATTTATCGTGATTTTTGCATATTTTCCCTTTTAATTTCCATCTTAATGTTAACTTAAAACAGAATATTCTTCAGGTTAAAAAGATTCTTAAAGAAAAAGCTTCACAATTTATTTATTAGAACAAAAAGTAATAATTTAATAACTTAAATTTTTACAATGTAACAAGATTAAAATTATATAAAATTGTATAATAACTTTAAGCGGTGACCATGTTGTAGGTAGAGGTAAAATTGGAGCGTAGGCGGGGGCAGTTAATATGCATAAATCATGACAGGTGGCGGCAATTTAGCATACCGGCCGCTCTCTGCTCATCGCTTTAAACTCTCCTACTTTCGTTCTCTACTGGTTTTCATTGATAGAGCATCGTGACTGAGTTCGATCGCCACCCGAAAAAAATATAAATTTACTTTTAATTTCCCCAATCTGTTAATACAGATTAGATCGAGTTATAGAGTTTCTTGCCGGCTCTTCTCAGCAGAACTGCCTTCCGAACCGGTGGTAGCTTTTTTTGTTTTTTTTTGTTTACATGTTATATGATGAGTGCTTATACGAGTTTATTTGAATAAAGAATATTTTGAATTTGAATTTGATCAGAAATAAATTTAATTGTAATTTTCGCTGTATGCTACATAAATGACAGAAAGACTCAAGTCTTAAAACACTCCGTTTCCTACGTTTTATGTTTTTTCGTGACTCTGCTTGTTGAGTGGCAGAACTCAACGCTGCTCTTTGCCATGTTATCAGAAAAATTAGAATATTAACTCATTTCCCCAAGTAGGAATAGATCCTGCAGCCGTTGCGTCACTAAATTCGGTTATTAAGCTCAGTGCATCCAAAAAAATTATAACTATTTATAAATTTTAAAAGTAAATAGCTTTCTAACAATTATATTATACCACTGTAGTTATACGGTACTAAAAAGATCAATGTTTCAATTCCATTGCATTAATTTTGTTGATAAAAAATACTACAAATTAACTAATTGAATATAAGATAAATTGTAATGTAGGTATGTATTGCTTTATAAAACCGACTACACGACGATGTCCGGCATTCGCAAGACGATGAGCCAACAGCCATTACTCAGCTACAAGTTGCAGTCCCCAGAACTAATAACAATAAGATAGTGATTTTAATTCGGCTCCGGCTGAGATCGAAAGTGACTTTATTTCGACGTCGCAGCCGCAAGCCGAGGCTAGGGTGACTGTTAATTAAATGAAAGATGTTAAAATATACAAATAAATAAATAAATAAATTAGCTTCACGCTGTATCCCGCACACAGCAGGGTAGGCAGAGGGAACTTAGTGTTAAGACACTCCGTTCTCCACCTTCTGCCGAATTCTGGAGGCATTGCGTGTTGAGTGGCAGAACTCAACGCCGCGCTTTGCCTCTACACCAGAGCGAAGAAATGGAAATATAAATTTAAGTAAATATTTCATCTCCTCGAGTGGGGATC
>DWLH01000456.1:0-20429 GCA_018249795.1 Heliconius telesiphe telesiphe
ATATAAATATATATATATATATATATATATATATATATATATATATATATATTAATTTGTGTAAACATGTTGTGGCGTTTTAAGATATCGTCTATAGTACATACGGCGGTTATGAGCAGTAATGGTTTCGATTACTACTCCAACATGAGAACTATATTTATTTCTTTGCTCATGTAAGAAGGTTAAACTTGACGTTGGGTTCCGCCATTCAACACGTAATGTTTTGAAAATTAGACGATGTGTGGGGAACGGAGAGTAAGAGAGCATAAAGTTAAGACATATGCTTACCCTGGATGTGAAGCTAAAAGTAAAACAGAAATATTTTTTAAGTCAAAAAACAAAATAAATATATTAATAAAGTGAAAATATTCGATAAGCGCCTATTAAATACGTTTTAAAAGTAATGTCGTTTCCAAGTAATGAAAAGAATTACAAAAAATAATAAAACCCAAATGTCAAATTTACTAATTTAATTTAAAGTAGGAATATAAAAACGTCGAGGCCGGTCGTGGCGTAGTGGCACAGGGTGTGACTGTAAAATCGACTGGTTGTGGGTTCGATCCCCACTCGAGGAAATGAAATATTTACTTAAATTTATATTTCCATTTCTTCGCTCTGGTGTCGAGGCAAAAGCGCGGCGTTGAGTTCTGCCACTTAACACGCAATGCCTCCAAAATTCGGCAGAAAGTGGGGAACGGAGTGTCTTAACACTAGGTTCCCTCTGCCTACCCTGCTGTATGCGGGATACAGCGTGAAGCTAATTTAATTTTAATTTTTATATAAAAACGTATCTATTAATAACAATACATACTCAAATGTTAGTAAAGAAAATAAACGTGATTAACAAACACGACTTTGAAACTCTTATTTAAACTACAATTAATAACTTAAAAATAATCCTCACCAAAGAAAAGGATTCGCAGTCCCGTAAACTAGACAGACGAAGTTTATTCTCTAAATATTCTCCAGAGACAAGACTTGCTCGGCGATATGGAAGGTGCAGATTTCCTTACTATTTGTTATTAAAATCTACACTTTTATTTTTTTTACGTCACGCTTTTTCAAGAAATCCGTTTCCAATTTTCCGCCCAATATTCAGAATATTGCTTGTTGAATGGTGCTCAATACCGAGTTTTATCTTTATTTTTATATTATTGTATGGTGTGGCTTCACGCTGTATCTTGCACATAGGAGAGTAGGCTTAGTGAATCTAGGAACCTAGCCTTAATTCTATCCGCATCCGTATCCACTAAAATACTCCCTCTTTCCGCCGAATTCTAAAGGTATATTGAGCAGCGAAAGAACCTTACTTTGCCTACTTAACAAAGCGAGGAAAAATATCAAAATATAAATATTTAATTTCCTCGAGTGGGAATCGAAACCACAACCTATTTACAGTAGCACTCTCTAATATACAATTAGTCTCAGTTTTTTGTGTTTTTGTTTTAAACTTAAGTATATTTTTTCAGGCCAGTCGTGGCGCAGCGGCACGAGGTGTAACTGTAAAACTAACTGGTTGTGGGTTCGATCCAAACTCGAGGAGTTGAAATATTTACTTAAATTTATATTTCCATTTCTTCGCTCTGGTGTCGAGGTTGAGCGTGGCGTTGAGTTCTGCCACTCAACACGCAATGCTTTCAGAATTCGGCAGAAAGTGGGGAACGAAGTGTCTTAACTTCAGGTTCTCTCTGCCTACCCTGCTGCGTGCGGGATACAGCGTGAAGCTGATTTATTTATATTTTTTTCATACTTCTTTCTATGAATAAAATGTCTGTAAAATCGACTGGTTGTGGGTTCGATCCCCACTCGAGGAAATGAAATATTTATTAACATTTATATTTTCATTTCTTCGCTCTGGTGTCAAGGCAAAGCGCGCCGTGGAGTTCCATCACTCAACACGCAATGCTTCCAGAACTCGGCGGAAAGTGTCTTAACACTAGGTTCTCTCTGCCTACCCTGCTGTGTGCGGGATACAAAGTCAAGCTGATTTATTTTTATTAAGACCAATAAAGAGACTGCGATAATGAATATACATATTTTAATTAAAAAAGAAACTTAAATTTTAGTTTTAATTAAAAGTAATAATCTATTCAAAAGTAAACGCGATGACGATGTCTAAAATAGATGCTGATAGCTAACGAATCCAGTACCATAACAATAGGTAACAAGAATGCAAAAAAAAAAAATTATATAATAAGTTCTTTGATTTTCACGAGTATTACACATTTTTGTATAAAAATACAAAATATACGCGATTAATCCGGTTAAAATAGTTTCATTTAAAATTTATTATAATTTTTCTATTCTATTCATTCCATAGTAGGGGAATTCAGGCTATTATCATATGTCCTCAGGAGAAGTAACATAGCGTTTGTCGTTTTAGCACATTTGTATAAGCGGTAGTTGTATTTCTTCGTCGCGTACATTTCCTTGGGAAAACACAAAAAGAATAAGAAATGGACACTCAGTCTAAGCAAATAAAGGTATTTTGCGCGATATAAATATGATTTTATATTTTATTTAAATTTTTCTAGGACTTTTACTGTCTTGGAACAGTAGAGACGGTGATATTCTACGGAGGATGTGTAAATTTATGATGAATGATTCAATTTTGGTGTTATATTTAGAATCTAAAAATATATCTTTCTAAAAATATATTTGTAAATCTTTTTTATTTCTATCGACTTTTTATTGCAAATGAAACTTTAAAAATTACTTCAGTATCTACTCGTGTCTAATAAATAATATTATTTCTGATTAACCCTAAAATTATCGCGCTTAATCAGGCACCTATGATCAATTACAGCGTTAGATATGTACTGTACTATGAATAATAGTTTTAAATAACAAATAAAAATTATATAAATGGAAAATATCTTGTTAATGTACTAATCAAATGTTTCACTAAATAAGTACTTTTATTTTCCTTCTATTTACAAAAACTAAACCATAATATACTTACATATACTACATAAATATTCATAAAAAATCCTAAAATGACTAGACTTGAAACACATGACCATATTCTATACCGCATTGCGTTTGTTAGAAATAAGTACAAAGCGTTGCGTAAACATATGTAAACATAGGACAAATACATTTGTAAATAATATTTTTTGGCCTTTTGTAATATATTATACATATTATACATATTATTTCCAATATATTTTTTAAATATATATACTTCCCAGCTCTACATACGGAAGTATATAGATATAGCAATTAAACACAATAAGGGTGACCGTGACCATTCAATCAGCTAGGACATAATCATAAAGCGACACGCGGACTCGTAAATAGTTGTGCGTCGTCGGTTCTATCAGACGTTTATGACTGTTGAAATGTTATGACGCAAGTGGTAGGATGTGGGGTGATTGTAATGAACGGTTGGTGTTTTTGATGTTATATTTACATATGCATATACATATATAAATTCCTATTTTTTTTAACTTCACGCTGTATCCCGCATATAGTAGGGTAGGCAAAGGGATTATATTCTAGTGCTAGGATACTCGAATATAATTTACTTAAATTAGACACTTGTATCGTTTAGATTAGGTCACATTTGTAAAGTTAAAAAAGATCTTATAATATATATTTATTTTAATTTATAATGTACAAATAAATGTAAAAAATCATTTTATAAAAATTTGAACCGATTGTCATCTCAAATTGTCATCAACAATAATAATAATCGATATAAAAATATTAAGCTAGCAATCAAAAACCAGGATCCACGGTATTCTAGCGTAAGTTACGACTATCGATAAAGTATAAAACGAACGTACGGACGTACGGCCATGTCCAATAAATGTCAACGGCACGGCGTCACGCTCACAGAGCTTGAGATACGAAATATTTTTACAAATGCACAGTGCAATCGTAAAATCTTTATTATTTCCTAGCATTATTAATCTGTAAGTATTTTTATTGTTGTTACTTAATTATGTATATACAAGTTAGTTCTTAGTCTCCCTTATGGCACCATAGTTGGAATTTGAACGAGAATTCACAACCATCCAACGTATTGGCAGTGCGTTTGATATTCGTTCAAAATTATATTTAAATTATTTTAATTTCCAATCTCTAATACGACAAATCATGGCGGACTATTCCGTCACTCAACACACGATGCCTCTAAAAAGAAACGAATAGTGAAGAAAACACATACCTCGCTAGAAATGGATAAAGATAAAAAATGGCTTATATTTAGAGCATCAGATTTAAATCAGGCACGTGCCAACACACCCACAATATATTCTACTAATTACTATAATTACATATGACATAATTTAAAATTATCATCTCACAATATAGAAATTAATATCAAAACATAACTTTAATGAGAGGGCAGCCAAACAAATAGCGTCCAGCATTTACAACTCCTTGCTTAATTAACTATTATAGTATAATTCAAAATGATCGTATTCAAATCGCAAATCAAAATGCCCGTATCTTCGCTATGGGAAAGTGTTTGTGAATAGATGTTTATTATTTGGGGGTCATTTGGACCGAACGGACTTAATAAAGGGTATTGAGATCAGATCGTGTTTTAGTGTGAAGATGTGGAGTCGCTTGATTTAGCGGATTATCTTTTTTTTTATTATGTGTTTTTTTTTCTTATAAATGTAATTTTAATATTGTTTGTTTAATTGTTGCAAGATTCTAATTTCTCCTCCGCGGTGGCGTCTAAGGAAACAATATTACAATAAATAATATGAAATTTCAATATATTAATATTTTCTACCGTGTTTTTTTATGTACTCTAAAAAAAGTGTGCAGAAACGAATATTTTCTAACTCACAAGAATCACTCACTAACTCTATATGTCGATTATTTGAAATTTTAAAATAAAAAATATCAAAATATAATTTTAAATTAACCTATTTATTATTTATTAAATATTAACAAACGACACTCCATTGCTTTCTAACAAATTCCTAAAACCCATTCCCTATAATGGAGTGGACGGTTTTTTAGTTTCGCAATTGATAGCCACCAGCGTAGAGCAATTAAAGCGCACACGCATATTTAAAATATTTCTTTTATTATGCAGATTAACGTATTGACTTGTGCCTTATTGCTGGACACGATTATACAGTGTTTAGAACATATTTTTGTAGTATACTTTAGACTTTATGTTTTATGTAATAAGGTAGACTTTAGTTTAATTGTGGAAGAAATCGTTTATTTTTATTTTTGTCATTAAGGTCAGTTGATATGGTAACCTTTGAAATGGTATTTTAAAAGTGTCTAGTAATTTTATTGTTTGTTTTTTCTTACTTTTGCTTCGCTCTTTACTATTAATATTAAGATTGAAAGATAAACAAGAGACAATGTCGGAACTCAATAAAGTATGTTTTGTTATTTTTTATTAATGATTTTTTATTTTTTTGTCTGTTAGTCCGTTTATTTGCTTGTTTGTTATTTTATAAACGCTTATCTCAAGCACTTACCTATTTAAACGAAATTTTCACTATTATATTTTAGCAACTCTAATATCGATCGAGGCCAGTCGTGGCGCAGTGGCACGAAGTGTGACTGTAAAACCGGCTGGTTGTGGGTTCGATCCCCACTCGAGATGAAATATTTACTTAAATTTATATTCCATTTCTTCGCTCTGGTGTCGAGGCTAAGCGCGGCGTTGAGTTCTGCCACTCAACACGCAATGCCTCCAGAAGCTTCGGCAGAAAGTGGGGAACGGAGTGTTAACAGGTTCTAACTAGGTTCGCTCTGCCTACCCTGCTGTGTGCGGGATACAGCGTGAAGATGATTTATTTATAACTCTAATATCTCTTAATATTTTGTATTTATTTTATTTCAATCGGTTTAGAAATGAATAAATTATATCAATTTATTATATTCATTTGAACAAAGTTGCTATATTTTTTTTATAAAATGGCTGAAACTTTAGTTATCAACGCATAGATATTATCATTAAAGTGAAAATATTCTTAAAATACGAAAATAACTCTGATCAATAAATAAATAATAAATTAGCTGAAGTGGACGAAGCCGCAAGCGAGTTTTTAATTTTCAATATGACCTAACCCCTGAGTGGTTATCGAACTCATACCCATCTTGTTGACAGTCACATACTATTTACTATATGATAACCTGTAAAAAATATACATATTGTTTTTAATATACATAGATATATTTATAATTATAATGATATAATTTACAGTTAACTATAATTTATTAGTATAAGTTAATTAGGTTAGTAAAAGTAAGTAAAAAAACGACCAGGTGTAGCAAGCAAGGGTTAAAGACACTGCAGTGACTCATTTAATAGGAATACGACTATATGGCAAATACGGCGCGTGGTCAGTTTTTTTCTATGTTCAATGTACCGTGAAAGATTGTTTAATTATTTCCTATTTTAACGGTTGTTGGTGTAAACGGTTGTTTTGTAGCTATGTGTAGGTACATATTTTTTTCCATATAATGTATATTAACATTATTATTTGTATTGAATTATATTTAGAGACCAGTCGTGGCGCAAGGCGATAAATAGATTGTGGGTTCGATTCCAAAATATTTAATTACTCTGGGGAATTAATTATTATTTATTAATATTTCCATTACTTCGCGCTCTGGTTTCAGGTCAAAAGCGCCACGTTGAGTTCCGCCATTCAAAACTCAGTAGAAAATCGGGACGCAGTGTCCTAATACTAGGTTCCCTCTGCCAGCCGTACATCTGTGAGATACAGCGTGAAACTTAAAAAAAGTATTGTAGAATTTGTTTTTATTTCACACTGTATATTTCACCTAAAATTCCCAAACACATTATAAAACCTTATAGGAAATATTAAATACAATATTAGCAAAGAAAAGAAAAAAATATATAAAATTTCCATAGTTTTTGCGCCCACATACAGTGAGCCATTACTAATTGTCACAATGCAAAGGTTAGGCAGATGTTGACCAGTAGTGTTAGACGTAACGCACGAGCGCTCTAGTTCTCTATTCCTGTAACCGCTTTATTTATTTTTTTATGAAAAACAGAGTTGTTGAGGCCGGTCCTACGCGACGACAGAATTGGAACGGAGTGTCTTAACACTAGGTTCCCTTTGCCTACCCTGTTATGCGCGGGATACAGAAGCGTGAAGCAGAAGAAGTAGAAAAAATATAAAAAGCCACTAGAATAAAAAAAATCTACAGCTCGTGCGTTACACCTAACACTACCGTCGTCTAACCATCTGCCTGACCTTTAACCGCACTCTGTGACCACCTTTGTACCGTAGTACTGGTTATTGTAATTACATACATTATGTGGGCAAAAAATTGTTAAGAGAATAACTGTAGCGAAAAACGGTAGGTGTAGGTTTTGTTTCGTGAGTCATAGTGATATATTTTAAAACAATAAAGCGAATAACTAAGGTAGAGAAAGGAAGCGAATTAATTTAATTTTATTGGTCGATTTTTTAAAATATGAATGAATAGAGGAGATGAGTAAAGAATAAAAAAAGGTGGATGGTAAGTGGTGAGTGGAAAACAGAGTGCGTTTATCTTTGTAGCTGCTAAAAATTAAAAAAATAAATAAATAAAAACGGCTAATGTTTCATTACTTATCATGATAAAATATCTTAGTTTTCGTTTTAAATTAAATAGATTTTTTAGCTTCACATTTATGTTCTGTTCACCTTATAAAGGAGGATAGGTAGGATAGAGAGAGTGGTAAAAAACTTTTCGGCCCAATTATCGAGACATTGCGCGTTGAGTGGCAGATCTAAATGCCACGATATTGTTTTTTATTTGTCCGAGTGAGAATCGAACTCAAAACCGTCACGCTTACAGTGCCACTGTGCCACTGCGCCTCGAAATAGACCATAACATTAGTAATAGAATTATATTATATTATATAAGTAGTCAATAAGCAATTTGTTAAATACTTTTTTCCGAAATACTGACTTTCCGAATTCTAGAGGCATTGCGTGCTGAGTGGCGGAGGTCAACGCCGCGCTTTGTCTCGACACTGGAAGGAAGAAATGGAAATATGAATTTAGATAAAAACTTAAATCACGTTCACGCTGTATCCCACACACAGCAGGGTAGGCAGAGGGAACCTAGTGTTATAAGACACTCCGTTCCCCACTTTTTGCCGAATTCTGGAGGTTGAGTGGCAGAACTCAACGCCGCGCTTTTTCCTCAACACCAGAGCGAAGAAATGGAAACGTAAATTTAAGTAAATATTTCATCTCCTCCTAATGAGGATCGAACCCATAACCAGTCGGATTTACAGTCACACTTTGTGCCACTGCGTCACGACTGGCCTCAAAAAATAAAAACTTATAAATTTATAAACAGTATAAATATGCATAAATAATTTATTTCATTAAAGTTAATTATGAAGCACGAACCTAATGACGAATCACTCTTTTAGAAAAGATCTACCTTCGAATATCATTATAATGCATATATATTTTTAAATAGAATAGAATAGAAAACAGTTTTTGCGAACAGATGCGCATAACTAACGTCGTGACTAGCATTTTATGCGGGAAGTACAGGGGCTTGAAGTCATCAAGTCATTAATTAATTTTGTATCGTTGATGGTGTATAAATATCAAGTTTGTAAATAAGATAGGGTTTTTTTAAATTTCTCATTGTATCCCGAAAATTGTAGAGTAGGCAGGTAGAGGGAACTTGGAAATCTAGTGTTAAGACACTCTGTTCCCATTAAGATACTTCCGTTACCTACATTCCGACGAGCTTTTGAGACATTGCGTTTGAGTGGATTTTTTTCTATATTTATACATATATATCTAAATATCGATAACAAAAACTAAAAAACTACGTAGCAGAATCTGTGTATCTGTTTGTGAATCATGCGAAAACGACTAAATTGTATCTCACTTTCTCTCCATATTTAATTATAATCAACGTATGAAATTAAAATTTTCCCCAGAATACATTTCTTGCCACCAAAATTCAAGCACCACACAAAAAAACCAAAATTCACATCCACAACAATCTCTATGCCACCACAAAATACTAAACATCAGCATCGCAATCAGCGATCCACAGATTAGTCGCCCCACTGCAGTTCCAAATTAAATCCATCCTAGAGAATTGTGACAAACGCCATTCGTCATCCGACCCCTCATTTGCATGAGAAAAACTGTTGAAGAACAACTATTTATCAAATGGCGAGAGCGACTTCCGGCGTGATAGAGGCGCGAGCTTCCGCCGAATATGGTTAAGGCTGTAGCTTTGTTGTCTATATCCTGGAAGAGAATATTTTATAAAAATGTTACTTTAGGTTCACACTGCATTTCGCACATAGCAAGGTAGACAGAAGGAACCTGGGAACCACGTGTTAAGACACTTCGTTCCCCACTTTACGTCGACTTCCGGAGGCTTTGCGCGGTGAGTAGGGGGACTCAGTCGGCGGGGAATATTTTTAATTTCTTCACTCTGGCGCGTATTGTCTCGACACGAGAGCGAAGAAATAAAAAAATTTAAACATTTCATATCCTCGAGTGGAAATCGAAACCACAACTTGTCACGTTAACAGTCATCACTTGTACCCCTGAGCTGGCTGGCCTCAATTAATTTGTTAATTATTGTAATATTTTTTATTTTATATTCCTGATTATAAGTGCAATAGTTGTGGATTCGATTAAACGTATATTAGTATTTTAAGCATATTACTAGGTTCTATATGTCTAGCGTCAAAGTTTGGAACTTCATTTAAATCCATAACGTGCTATATCTACGTAGAAATCATCAAAAATACTTAAACACATTGCAGTTATCAACAAAATTTGATTATTCATTAGAGTAAAAATGGAATACAAACAGTCAGGTCTTCTTAAATACTGTACCTGAAACTAAAATAACGGATTTCTTATATCACCTATCAAGATTATTTTATTTTTGTCAAAATAGCGTCAAAATATCAATCTGAAATAAATATCAAATATCCAGGTCTACAGTTTTTTGAAGTACAGAAAAAAAATCTGAGCAATCAAAACTTGGGCGTAATATGATAATGCGATATTTTATTTTTTCGCATCTTTCGCATACAATATAAACAAAAGTAGGTCGTTTTTATTAATTATTTATTATTTCTAACATTAAATATACCTAAAACTTTTCTACCATATCCAGAGTTCTTACATCCCCAATGATTCCACTGATTGGGGAGCGATCTCCATTTAGATAATTTAGTGTTTCTCCCGCGATGAAATATACGGGGGCATTCCTTGATTGTGGCCTGACGTTGTTATCTTGATGTTTGCCATTTTGTTCTACCTGTTATCCTAATCGGCTTAGATTTGCCCGCCTAAGTGTATAGAAATGAGAGATTTTTCTACTATAATTTTACTTATTTAGAAATATACTTATTTAGAAAAAGTTTTTTCTTTCCTAAGTGTGGATTAAGACTTGAAAATTAAAAAAATTTTTGGTGTTCTTTCCCATTAAGACACTTTCGTTCCCTACTTCTTGCTAAATTCACGAAGTAATGCTTGTTTAACGGCAAAAGTCAACGCCGTGTTTTGCTTCGTTACCACAAAGAGGTAACGAAATATTTAATTAAATTAAGTATTTCTTTTTTCGAGTGGAAATCGAACCCACAGCCAACGCGTCGCAAACTTGAGCCCCCGTGCAACGACGAGCCTCTATTATCTCTTGAGCCCTTATAATTAATCATTAATTTGTATTTTAAAAAGCGGAGAGGAAAAAGTTTAGCGGAAAGTGAAGAAAGGATTGTCTTAACACTAGGTTCCTCCCTCCCTCTGTTTACTCTGATGTATGCGCGATGAAGCTGATTTAATCTTGTAATTAATTTAATTCACTACAATAAAATAGTATGTTTGTTTGTTTTTTTTTCTGTCTCTGTATGACGTAAAGTTCTCTCATTTAATACGTATTTTTATTTTTGGAAAAGTAAAAAAAAAAATAGTGAAATTTGAACCTTTCACCTCTTGGAAATCAAAAAGGTTTTAAAAAAATCTTTAAAAATGTTCGAAATATTTAACTATTTTGCTGGTAAAAATAAAATAGATTCATAAAAAAAATATATATACATACTTATATACGTAATATCTTTGATGCGATACCGTTAAGAAACGCGTATCACAATTTCAGCACTTCACACGTGCCTTCGATAGCTCAGTTGGTAGAGCGGTGGACTGTAGACGGTAGCAATTGTAATCCATAGGTCGCTGGTTCAAATCCGGCTCGAAGGATTTTTGTTTTTTTTTACAATATTTAACGTAAGACGATTTCATGAGAAAAAAAACAATAAGTTTTTATTTTTTTATTTAATGGCAAATATGATGTGTAGATATCTGAAATTTACATAAAAATAAAAACAAGTAATAACCAAAATTGATAAACACACATTTAGTTATATATATATATATATATATCATCACCAAAAATTATATTTTAACATTTTTTTGTGCAGAAAAATATTTTTTTATATGACACTATTAATAAAACTCTATAAATACCTATTATCAAGTTTAATCCACCACAATCTTAAATTAAAATTACATCAAATAAACTCAATAAAAATAAAGATTTCTTACTAATTTACAGAAATCACTGCACCGAGAAGAGTTCAATTCAATTACCTTTAGAAATTCTTCGAAAAAAAAAACCCGCAAACAAATTACAGTGGATTGAATTGAAAACGACAAAGACTAACCCTCCAACGCCACCATTACTGAACCTCGCAACCGTGTGGAATCAATTACAGGAGACCCCATTATGTCTCGACTTCAATTAATTGAAAAGTCAAAACCTATTTATAAAATATGTAAAAATGTATTTATATTGAGTGTTTTATTTATTAATTAATATAAGAATGTGGTTTGTAAAATTATAGTAAAAGTAACTTTATGTGAAATTGCTATTAAGTTTTATAAGTGAGTTTGTACATTACGTATTATTTATTGATTAATAATTTGGTATTGCTGTGTTTTGGTATGGCGCAGGGGCACAAGTGTGTGACTGTAAAATCGACTGGTTTTGGATTCGATCCACACTCGTGGAAATGAAATATTTACTTACATTTATATTTTCATTTCTTTGCTCTGGTGTCGAGGCAAAGCGTGGCGTTAAGTTCCACCACTCAACACGTAATGCCTCAGTATTAAGACACACTGTCCCCCACTTTCTGTCCAAGTTCTGGAACTTGGACAGAAAGTGGGGGACGGTGTGCTATAACAGTAGTTACCCCTGCTTACCCTACTGTGTGCGGGATACAGCGTGAGGCTGATTTATTAGATTTATTTATTATTTAAGCTAAATTCGAATAGGCAATCGTCACGTTCAAAATTGCATCAAATAATTTTGTATCAAATATTTTCGATTATAACAATATTCTTTTCCGAAGTAAATAAGTACAGGATAAATACCACTTACCCTGTCTTCCATTTATCATGTCCTCATTGTCTAGAGGACGCTCATTCTAGTCATCAAGCTCTTGTCATGGCTAAGTATCTCAATAAAGTAATATATCTCATTGACGAAACATAATTGCAGTCGTTTTGGGGAAAGAGGTCTATCCTTTATAATAGAATGCAAATGGCGTATCTCTATTTTCAGGAGCTAATTGTAAATTAGTATTAAGCATAATTATTTTAATTATATCAATTTAAGCATAATTATTTGACGCCAGTCGTGGCGCAGGGGCATAAAGTGTGACTGTAAAATCGACTGGTTGTGGGTTCGATCCCCACTCGAGGAAGTGAAATATTTATTTACATTTATATTTTCATTTCTTCGCTCTTGTGTCGAGGCAAAGCGCGGCGTTAAATTCCGCCACTCAACACAAAATGTCTCCAGAACTCGGCGGAAAGTGAGGAACGGGATTTTCTTTCACTTTTCACTCATTTAAAGATATTTTGTGGTGTGTCATGGTATATTTCGTCGTAATATGGCTAACTAAATCAGAACAACCTTTTTAACAACATATCACCATTATCATCATCATCATCAGCCTGTCCACTGCTGGGCATAGGCCTTTCCAATAGCACACCACTGAGCTCGATCTTTACCGTTGCCAGCCACTTTGTTAATATCTTCACCTCATCGGGCTGGAGGACGTCCTACGTCTACTATTAGGTCTCCACTCTAGAACGCGCTTACCCTAGTCATATATAATAACAATATAATAATAAAAATAGGAATTTCTAATTATAAAAATTTTAAACAATGACTTATATCACTTTTCCATTTAAAATTCTTAAAAATCCTCCCATCATCGGAATCTCGTGAATATAAAAAGTACTTTCCCATCGCTGAACAAGACCAATTATACGCAAATGAATTTAACCCTTTAATGCTTAGAACTTTTTAATTGCTGCTAAATCGAAATGGGATCACAAAAAACGGCTAACTCCATTGTTAGTTGTGAATGTCATTAATCTATGTGGGTGGGTAAAATTACATGGACGCCTTTGTAACGTGATGCTTTTGTGTCCCGCCTTAACTTTAATAAGGAATAGATGACACTTGATTCTGTGGATATTTTGTAAATGTGTTTATTAACTTTTGTGGACGTGTTATGAAGTTTGGTGTTAATTATATTATCTCACTTCATTTTTTTCAGCTTCACGCTGTATCCCGCACACAGCAGGGTAGAACAGGGCAGAGGGAACCTAGTGTTAAGACACTCCGTTCCCCATTTTCCGCCGAGTTTTTTTTGGAGGCATTGCGTGTTGAGTGGCGGAATTCAACGCCGTGTTTTGCCTCAACACCAGAGCGAAGAAATGAAAATATAAATGTTAATAAATATTTCATTTCCTCGAGTGGGGATCGAACCTACAACCAGACGATTTTGCACTCATACTTTGATCCTCTGCGCCACGACTGGCCTCAAATAAGACATAAATAATGGATAACGGCACTAATATGATAATGATTGAATTTTACTTCAGGTAAATTAATTTGATCATCTACTATTAGTTATAATCATGTTTGCTTCTGGACCTATATTGTTTTTCCCGACTGCTAAGGAAGGGTTATGTTTTTCGCGCGTATCTTGTATGTATGTATTATTCTTTATTACCTCAGATCTCCAGAACCGCTGAACGGATTTACATAATTGAGGTATCGTTAGATTTGTATTAGCAGCCCAAGTGTTTTTAGATAGATGACGTTAAATAAAAACAATCATGGCGGCTGTGGGACGCCATTGGACTAAGTGAAAAAAAAAATTCCGTTTCGAATACCACAATATGGGTCTCAAATTTAAGAGCTTACTACAAGGATTTCAAAAAGGTATATCATGATTATGATTACTATAATGAATTCTAACAAAAAAGTGAAAAATACATAAAATATTTGTAAAAACAAAAACCCCGACTGCATAAAACTAAAAAGAAAATAAACAAGTCCAATAGTTTATTAGGATTAACAGTCGGAACCTATAAGTAATTCTTCAATCAATAAAATCTTTACCAGGAACCTCGCATAATTTAAAGAGGTCGGGGTTTTTGTTTTTCACTTTTTTGTTAGAATTCATTATAGTAATCATAATCATGATATACCTTTTTGAAATCCTTGTAGTAAGCTCTTAAATTTGAGACCCATATTGTGGTATTCGAAACGAAAATTTTTTTTAAACATAATATTTAGTAAAGAATATTGCTGCAAAAATTACACCTCACTTTTATTTATTTTATTTCAAATACGAGATTCAAAATTAACTTTAGATTTGTTTTTATTTATAATAATTTTTATTCTAGCACCTTATATAGCACTGCTATATTCTTCTACTATATTATACTTAAATCTTTTACAGTATTACTTTTACAGTATCCATACATACTTTTAAACATTACATAGGTTGTTACATATTTTATATTACATATATTTATACAAAAAATATATAGTTTTAATTAAACACAAATCGAATCGCAGTCATCAGTCACAAGCATGAAGGATACAATTAATATGCATAGAAGGGTTGCGTCGGTCAGATTCGCCACGCTCGGTATTAATATCTTGATTCATCAACGCTGACGGGTTAAGATGAATCAGTGGATGTGAGGGTTGGGTGGTGGCTTTCAAAGTGTGTGTGTGTTTTTTTTAATAATTATATTTATTTTGAACATTTAAAAGTATTATGCCAAACTAAGAATGAATAACTTGGGTTGTTTCCAAAAGGCATGGGTTCTCTAGTCTTATTACGTATTTTTTTATGTTTTCTAAAATAGTAAGTTTATTTATTGGGAATAGGTAGCGAAGTAATTTTATTCTGAATCTCAGATAATATATATTTTTTATTGAAGTTATTATAATAATATTTCTCTTATTTAAAAAAAAGATTATAAAAAAATAAACAACAAAAAAAAGTAAATAATTATTAATTATAAAAAAAAATTGTATACTAATCAGTAAGAGTAAATTTTGATACAATGATTTTTATATACATAAAATATCTTTACAAAAAATATGGCTCTTAAAAATATTTACTACATTAAAATAGTAATAAAAAAATATAGTTTTTTCCTTTATACAAAAGTTTGAGAAGTCCCAGCATCCTGTGATTTATTTAGGCTCACAGTTGAAGGGTTAAGTCGCCATTAATTGACGGTATTCGCGCATCACTTCGCTAAAAGAAGGGATTATAACTGTAATACGATACCATACTGTCGTTTTAATGATTTTTCTAAATTACCCTTTACATACAAAAAAAAAATAAAACTCTTTGTTTATTCCACAAAATAATTTGATAAATAGATTTTTTATGTTGTTTTTTTTTAAATAAAAACATAGATTTCTTTAGTGGATGTTTTTACTTTACGTATATCCAGCATTTTTGATGTAGAAGAAACGTAACTCAAAGCTTTGCTTGGTTTGGTATGTTCCGACTTTTGTTTTATCCATCGTAAAGAAAGGCACAGTATCAGATTTTTGGGATCTAACTACCTAAACAGAAAAAAATAATAAAAGCCCCAAAGTGATAAAATTCTAAACGAAGAACACATATTCGTCATAATTTCTTTTTTATTTTAGTTTCACGCTGTTTCCCGTACATAGCACGGTAGCCAGAAGGAACTTAGTGTTAAGACACTCCGTTGTCCACCTTCTACCGAATTATCGAGGTGGTGCGCTTGTGCCTTGGCACCAGAGCGAAGAGAAAATATGTATTAAGAAGTATTAATTCATTCCCGCGAGTGGGGATCGAACTCACAACCATTACGTTTCACACTCTTCTAATTTATTTCATATTATAAAACATTTTGATATAATAAATAGAACAAAGTTTATCGCATATAATATTTAACATCGCCATTAAGATAACAAGAAAGAATATGATATGCAGATGAGTTGAATTACAGTGGAATTGATTGATTAGTCCTCATAATGTGCCCGCATCGTTACAAATTTGCTTGTAAGTGGCCACTTGAGAAACGCTTACGGCCGCTTATTTAAATAATATATAATACGCAGATAATATATTACACTATTTATATATTAATTATCGCAGAAAAAGGGATGTTTGTTTTCTTCACATTCACGCTGTATCCCGCATGTTGCGGGATAGGTAGAGGGAGCCTAGTGTTAAGACATTCCGTTCGCCACTTTTCTGCGTTGAGTGGCGGAATTCAACGCCACGGTTTGTTTGCCTCGACACCAAAGCGAAAAAAAAAAAACTAAATATTTCGTTTCAAAATGGAACCCACAACCGCGTTTACAGGCACACGCTTAAGCCCCTGGGCAACGACTGGCTCTGGTGTCGAGGCAAAGAGCGGCGTTCACTTCCGCCACTCAACACGCAATGCCTTCAGAATTCGGCGGTAAATGGGGAACGGATTGCCTTAACACTAGCTACCCTGCTGTGTGTGTGAAGCTGATAATAAATTTTTTCCCCACCTTATATAGGCTGTAGAAACATTAATATATGATATTAAGACCGATCAGCATACATTAGATATCAATTATGCAAATCCATCGCAAATGATCGTGATTCGACTCAGCTGTCGAATAGTATCATTAAATATTTATAATACGTTATATTGATAATGTTGAATATAACAATATGTATAGCTAAATGGATAGATTTTTTTTTTTTGTTTGGGATAAATAATAATTAATCAAATTGTGTGATTATTGTTAAACAAGATCTCGTCCGCGTTAATAAGTATTTCTATTCATTCTTTATTTTTTGCGTAGCAAATCTAGTGTTAAAACACTCCGCTCCTATTAAGAAAGGAAATGAAAATTGAGTCCCGTAACTTTGTTCCTATTAAGACACTTCCGTTTCCCTTTTTCCACCAAAATTTGGATGAATTGTGTGTTGAGTGGTCGAACTCAAGACCGCACTTTGTCACTTGTCACCAGATCGAGAAAATGGAAATATTAAAATATATTTCGTCTGCTCGTTTGTGTATCGTACTCACAGCCTGTCGCGATTAACAAATAACAAATATTTTGAAATGTTGCCTATGTTTTGTTATAGAAATTTAGCTATCAATATAAATAAACGGTATTTCACATACCCGATTGGTACTTCGAAATCAATAATTTTAGCTTTATAAAATAAGTAGGTGTATTTTAAACTATTAACCAGAGGAGCTACAGTTGCGTTGCCTGCCTTTAAGGAGGGTTGGGCGCCGGAGGCCGGCATTACCTGATGAGAAACGCAGTGGCATAAAGCCACTACTTAACGCCGGTTTTAAATGCCGGGGGTTGTAATGATCCGGTCGAGTCTGCCCATGTGTGTTGCCATTGCTGACGACGTGACTCTACCACACGTACTTTAGTCGCTTCTTACGACACCACCAGTACCAGGATGATCCTATTCTAGGCCGGAATCACACGGCGTAGAAGCCCTGCCCCTGCGCCACAACCGCATCAATTCGTTAATAAAAATCGAATTTTAATAAAAATGTACATACAAATCATCTAATATTAAAAGTAATTAATTAACATTAAAATCAACAACTTTCTTATCAAATACCGATATACGAAGACGCCGCTCTAAGACGATTTTCTTCTGTCGCAAAGTAGAAAATGTACGAAAAGCTCAATGTTATTACCGCGTTACTTCGGGGTTATTGTCTTCGAGTTCTCTTTGGAGCGTAAAATCTGAGGGTTATGAGGACGTTGGGAGTATTTTAGATGGATACATTCGGAAGTCGAGATTTTATGTTCGTTGAAAATATATATGTACTATTTATACTTGAAGTTTATTGTGTTTTTAAATTCTACGTCTTTTTTAACTTCATTATCTCTCACATGGCAAGGTAGGTGGAGAGAATCTGGAAACCTAGTGTTAAGAAGCTTCGTCCCCATTAAGATTCGTCCGTTTCCCACTTTGCCGCGTTACCAGAGAGAGGAGAGCGGAAAAATGCTATTGATTTAGGTTATTGTGATTGACGCCAGCGAACGCGAATTTTTGAAACTCTAATTAGTTTCTTCTCATACGAGGCCAACTGCGGTGCAGGGGCTCACAAAGTGTGACTGTAAACACATGGTTGTGGGTTCGATCCCCACGCGAGGAAATGAAATATTTATTTGAATTTATATTTCCATTTCTTTTACTCTGGTGTCGATTGGTTGCCACTCAACACACAACGCAAACGCAAGTGGGGAAAGGAGTGTCTTAAGACTAGAGTTCTCTCTCTCTGTCTACCCTGCTGTATGTGTATGTGAAGATGATTTTTTTTATTCTTCTCATACTAATCCATAATTAATTGAGATTTGCATTGCACCACTAAAACTATTATTTTTCTCGTTTAACTGTATGTAGGTAAATGAGAAAGAAGCATAAATGGCCATACTATATTTAGCAAATTTTTTTGTAGTCAGTGAATATTTAAAGGTTTATTAATAATCGTTGTAATATTGTAGCATATATAAAATATTATTATATAAAACTTATTATATATTTTTTTAGCTTCACGCTGTATCCCGCACATAGCACGGTAGGCAGAGGAAATCTTGGAACTTTGCTCCCCAATTTTCGCTAAATTCTTGAGGCGGCAACGGCGGAACTCAAAGCTATGCTTTGCCTCGTTACCAGAGACAGGAAACGAAAATATTAAATATTTCACTTCCCCCAGTAGGAATCGTACCCAGTACCCTAGCGTTTACAGTAAAATGTTTAAAATAAAACCAACTTAAATTCAAAATGACATAAGTCAAATTTAAGCAGCAAATTTTTAAGTTATCATATTTTAACTAATTAACTAAAAATACTATACATATAAATTTATACACATAATAGTAATTAAAAACCTTAATCTTTAACTAGACAAATACCGTATTAACAACAATACCAAAAAACACACACACACACACAAAAAAATTACAGCCACGACATAAAAAAAAGGGGACAATGACTGCAATCCGCAACTAGGATTAACAGCCGCATTTATTTGAGCGATTCAATTTTTGATATCGGTTGAATTTTTGCACTGAGTACTATAGAAATACCGACCCTCCAAGACCAAAGTATCATTTTAGATCAAACACGTGATAACGGCTATAAGAACACCCCTATTATTCGATACAATAAAACTGAAGTGACAACATATTCTTCACTGTACTGCGAAATTACAGTAAGGATGATTGACTTAACTGATTTAAACCATCGCAACGAAATTAAATCTTAATCTTTAGGTAATAGAGTTTAAAATTAAATATTTTTTGAGGTATTTGATGAAATATTTTGGGGTGACAAAGCCGCGATAGCAGTGTAAAGGTTAGGTAGCGTAGAGATACGAACTAATGGAGATTGGGAAAAATATAGCACTCGTACCGGTCGAAATAACTCGTGGAAGTCTTCATGAATATTGAAGATGTATCTGCGATATGTTATTTGATTACTTTTATACAATGCAATGTGTTAATGTTAGTCATAAAATATATTTTTGGTAATATTATTTATTAGTTCTTTATATTTCATGTATTAAGTATTATTGCAGCAGTAAATATAGATAAGCTATAAAGAATCTTACGTATAAATAAAATTATATCTGCAAATAAAAAAATCTGCAATTTGAACAATATGTAGATATAAATTATGAAACTTACATAATTATTTACATTTGAAAGTTTAGCTTTACTTATCATATTAAATAGTGATAATAAAATAGTGTAGTGTATTACTTTTTTTTTTACTTTTCCAATAGTCAGTATAATTGAACCTAGCACAAATTACTCGTGCATTTGATTTAAATATAAACCTTTTTCGTTTGAATCCGTCGTATCGAAGCAGTATAGTGGCATATTGTTAAGAAGATTGTTCTAACGGTGGACAGAAAGTGAGAAACGGAGCGTCTTGAAATTAGGTTATCTTGATTAAGAAAAAAAAAATCTCAATGCAGATATAACTTAACTTAACTTAACTTAGCTTCACGCTTTATCCCTAGCGGGGTAGTCAGAGAGAACGGAGCGCCAAACGCTACGGTCTCTACATACCTCTTTCGCCTCGGCCACTGTCATCAACCTCTTCA
>DWLH01000457.1:0-20382 GCA_018249795.1 Heliconius telesiphe telesiphe
AACGGTTTTACAATACAATTCTTTAATTAAAAATAAACACAACATTGCTTAATAATATTGTGATTTTTTTTTAAATAACATTTAAATAAAGTTACATAACCGAAACGCATACTTTTATTCGCTAATGCTATTGTGGCTCACAGCCAACACAATCAAAGCATTAACGGAAATCGCCACGTGTTTCAAATAAAGAAAAATATACATAATAGTTAATTGAATAATTATTATTTGTAACAAAAAAAATCGACTTTCAACGGATCGCATAATCCGAACCTAACGAAACAAACACCAAACTTTGATGTGTATCTTTTCTTTTAAAAATGAATCATCGAAATTGGTGTTTCGCGCACATAGGTACTTAATGCAAATATAAAACTTATGTGATTTTCTAATGGATACCATTGTCAGAAATGGACCAGGTTTAAATAGAACCACATGGGAAGCACCAGCTTTCAAAAAAAAAAAGGAATCATTAAAATCGGTTCGCCCAGTCAAAAGTTTAGTCGAATTGATAATCTTCTCTTTACGGAAGTCGGTTAAAAATGGAAAATAAAGTGTCTTAAAACTCAGTCCTCCTCCTACACTACTTTGCACGGAATACAGCGTGAAGCTGATAAAAAAAAGTTAATTTTGAGTGTAAATTGTTCACTTTTCAAGTAGTGGTCTGACTAAAATTAATTAGTAATGGTGGTAGCTGAGCGCAGGTTCCCGTACATCAGCCAGACAGCAATTTAATGTCGCTATATGTCACAACCGGGCTCCCGATGCCACTATGCTAGTCATATTAGAATTACCGTCACTCATGTGCTGGAAGACGGACGGCATTCGAGCAAATTGCCTTCGAAAATTAATTGTTTTATCGGTAAGCTACAGTTTGTAAGTGTAAATATATATCTAATCATGTATATATATTATTAAATAACGTTTTTAGAAAACGTATAAACGTATAAATATTGAACTGTTTTGTAAGGCGAAACCGTCCAAGAAGCGCGGGTTCCAATCCCGCTACGTTACAGTTTTTACACGTGTTTCCATGTTTCCGTCAGAAATATAGTTCTGTCGTAATAACACTATATTATTTATGTCAGATTTCCTTAAAGTAAAAATATCTATTTACAATTAAGTAAGTGACAAATCAAATAGAAACTTTTCCGTCACTTCATTCATTGTTATTAAGTTTCGGCACAACAAATTGTAAGAACGTAAATAAACAAAAACTAGAGCTCCTGTGTTCACACTCCAAAATAACTCTATTATCCTTCAAGAGTTAAGTTACGTAAAGAATAAATAGTGGCTTTCCGCTTTATTTTCTGCTCGCGCGAGATCGAGTCGAGCTCGCCCACCGAGGGTTTTGTACAAAAATCGGAGGATTCAAGCTTTTTCTGAAATTCAAGCTTAGCTTAGCCAAAGCCCTGATATGCCACCTGATACCTCACTTGATCTAGCGGCTTTGATATCATTTTTTTTTTCTTTTAAGATTATTATTTTTTAGAATTTAACCACAAATCTATAATTTCCGAGCTACCTGTATCTACAGGACAAATTTCATAATTCTATGTCAACCCAATATCCTAATAATTTTGATTCCCTTTATAGTGTCGAAATACGCGTTTTTTGCGATACAAACGGCCATATCTTTTTTTTTAAGTAGCTGTAGAAATATGATTTTTCTTCAATAAATCAAGAGACCGTAGAACTGCGTATATGGTTTGAATTTCTACTCTATATCTCCAAGCGTTCTTGAGATAAAGGCTCTTGACAAACAGACAGATGGACGAACAGACTGACAGACGGACGCTTAAAAGGTTTTCCTTAGAAGGTACTGAACCCTAAAACATAATGATCCATAATGATCACATCCATATACATATGTATGTGATTTCCCGGCCACATATATAATTTCACATCCACATTTGTGGATGCATTTTTATATTTTTTTATTACCTGTATGTTGATTCCCTGAAACAGTTCATTGCGAATTTAACATATCCTTTATATATATATATATATATATATATATATATATATATATATATATATATATATATATATATATATAATATATAATGTATATGATATATATATATATATATATATATATATATATATATATATATCATATACATTGTTTATATTATAAAGGTACTGCAAACTACACTATGATTAAAATAAGATAAAAATTAAAATATGTAAATCATAAAAGAAATATGTATGTAGTTTACGACAACGAATATTTGTGTTGGATAATCTTATTTTTATGCGAACGAGACTTCATTTTATTAAGCAATGGTAGGAAATGAATCATAATTCTCTTTATAAACGGCCTTTGTTATGAAAAACAAAGCCATAAATTCGCTTTAAACGAATCTTTGTGGACAAAAAACCTATAGAAGTGATAAAATAATCACAAATTTTGATTACTTTTGTGATTTTGTAACAGTAATAATGTTTAATATCATTTTTTTTTTTCAGTTTTAGTGTTAACAAACTTAAATCACTATTCATATAATGTCTTGAATTCGGACGGGAAGTGAAGTTTTTTCTATAGAAAAGAAAAACAAATGTCCATGTCATCTACACTAGAGGACCTACGTGTGCACTGCTGGCCTTTAAACTTGAGATAGACGCAGCTTTCAAAGACGCGGAAACACTGCCACCATTCCACAATTGGAATATGGAAGTCAGTTCCTTCAGAAACGCACAGTAGTGGAGTGCCACGTATCTATACGGTGATGATGATATTTGAGCTTGTGACGTATTGAGTCTCTTGACACTACTCTCTCCACTTTACACTGAGAAAAAAATCACACTTTACACTCAATCACACAGAATTACTTTGTATATAACATTTATTTTAGACAAGTTATATTTCATCTCGTCTGTGAGTACACTTAAGATGTAACGATATTAAAATATTTTTTGCCGGTAATGTCGAATGTGCTTTCGTGTATTTTAATTTGATTTAAGTCGAGGTTATATTTGTATTGTAAAAGTAAAAGAGTTCCCTACCTAACAATTCGCTCAATTTTCTTGTTTTGTCTTATTACCAGGGCGAAGAACACGTAGGCAGATTACAATATTTTTTTTAAGTTGAAATTAATAATATCAACATCATGAAACTTCCTCGTTCATTCCCCCGACAGAGAATGGAACCCACGGCCGACCAGTTTACATTTAGACGATGTACCACGACAGCCTTAATTGGCGCAGGGGCACAAAGTGTGACTGTAAAATCGGTTGTGGGTTCGATCCTAACTCGAGGAAATGAAATATTTATTTACATTTCTTCGTTTTGGTATCGAGGCAAAAGCCCGGCGTTGAATTCCGCCATTCAACACGCCATGTCTCCAGAACTCGGCGGAAAGTGGGGAACGGTGTGCCTTAACACTAGGTTTCTCTATCTACCCTGCTGTGTTCGGGATACGGCGTGAAGCTGAATATTAATGTAATTTTAGTAATTTAATTGCATCTCTTTCTTATATTACATTATCCATAATTATGACTACAAACACTGTATTCTTTTGTTAAAGTAACAAATGAAACTATTAAAACGTAATGCACAATTGTTATATCAATTTTCTATTAAATTCACATTGTATTGAAACTTGCACTTTTCTGAAGTATGAAAGAATGACCTCCTCTTTTATACTGAAATCTACATTATTAAATTCGCAACGTAAGCCCCCTATAACTCATGTAACGAGCAAAAGTACTCTAGGCAACACTAGTTATATCAATATCATGCCTTTTTCAAAGCAATAACTACTATAATCGAATAACATAACCTTTGTCGTCTATTGTACAAACCTCTTACCGTAATCGACAAAAAGAATAAGCGTTTACAGATTAAATTATTAGAACATTCATACTGTCTATAAAATTTGAACGACTTATACATACAATAAAAAAAAAATATTTCGAGGCCAGTCGTAGTGCAGCGGCACGAAGTGAGATTGTAAAACCGACTGGTTGTAGGTTCGATCCCCACTCGAGGAGATGAAATATTTACTTAAATGTATATTTCCATTTCTTTGCTCTGGTGTCGAGGCTAAGCGCGGCGCTCAACACGCAATGCCTCCAGAATTCGGCAGAAAGTGGGGAACGGAGTATCTTAACACTAGGTTCCCTCTGCCTACCCTGCTGTGTGCGGGATACAGCGTGAAGCTAATTGATTTTATACATACAATATTTAATAAATCTTGTTGTAAAATTTACCTATATTTTTTAAAGAATAAACTACTTTAAATTAAAGTTTCTATTTTTATATACGGTGTTGAGTTCTGCCACTCTACACCCAATGCCGCCAGAATTTGGCAGGAAATGGGAAGCGGAGTGTCTTAGCACAAGGTTAACTCTGCTCACCCTGCTGCGTACGGAGTACAGCATGAAATTAATTTATTTTGTTATTTATATCAATACTTTTTTAGATTTTTGTTAGTGGCAAATAAGTGATATATCTGTTTTTTGTTGTGTAATCATTTTGAGCTCAGGAAAGGAACTCAACGCTATATATTGTTCAGTACATTTTTATAAAAATAAACATATTATTATTTAGCATATAAGAGATTTTGTGCCGTGTGATCCCGGCCTAGAATAGGATCATCCTGATATTGGTGGTGTCGTAAGAGGCGAATAAAGTACGTGTGGTAGAGTCACGACGCCAGCAATGGCATCACGCATGGGCAGACCGGATCATTACCACCCCCGGCATTTAAAACCGGCGTGAAGTAGTGGCTTTATGTCACTGCGTTTCGCATCAGGTAATACCGGGCTCCGGCGCCCAACACACCTTAAAGGCCGGCAACGCACCTGTAGCTCCTCTGGTGTTGCACGGGGTCGTGGGCGGCGGTGATCACTTACCATCAGGTGACCCGCACGCTCGTTTGCCTTGCCTTATCCATAAAAAAAAAGAAAAAAAGATTGAACTTGCAATCATCGCATGTTATTTTATTTTATTCTATTTGACATACATATATTTGATGTATATACTCGTAACAATAAACGAAGGTAAAAATACGTACATACTACCCACATAATGATGTTATTTGCTGTTATCGGTTATGAGTACTATTATGCGACTGCAAATGCAACTTACTAACCTGGTCTCTTCACTTTCTATGTAGACAACTAATATATGATATTGAAATAAGAATATTTAGTTTATTATCTAATAAAAAAGGCGCAAGAGTTTGTTGTATTATATTGATTATCTAATGGCCAATGCAGCGTAATAAAATAATATAAGTGGTGTGCGGGCGATGCCGTGAGTGGGCCGCAGTATGCATAAAATTTGTTTTTCTTGATGTACACGTCATAACTAACTATTAGGATATTAGGGTAAAATAATTACTTCACGCGATTGACTGACTACCGCGCTAGTGCTGTTATTTCGAAATTAGATTGATTTAACAGTTGCTGTCCATCTTCACAATAATTTAACTCAATTTTAACGTCTATTATTACATACACATTTTAATATATGAATTGTATTTAATGTCTAATTTAGTTTATTTTAATTCCGATTGTAATAAATACTTTGTCTAATTAACAGTCTTCTTTCTTTTTTGTCCTACAGAAATCTTTTGTACTCTCCAAAAAAAGCGGCTCGCGATATATCCATGGCATTTCCCATATAATCCTGCTCCCATTTAAAACCATCTGCGTCCTACTAAATTGTACATCAAAAAGCATTTTCCGTTACATGAGCAGAATGACCTAGAAATTTTCCATACCAGCCATTCAAATAGAGATTTACATAATGTAGTTTTATATATTTTTATACTTTTAGATGAATTTCCTCACAAAGTAAAGAGTGTGGCACCAAGCACTACTTCGTATGTCAAAAGTAAGCTCAGAGTGAGATAAATGAAGCTCTTTGGGGACATAAACACGTTGGAAATGTCTTATGTGAAAAGCATAATAATGTAATATATTATTTAAACTCCTCTATATTATTTATTGTATGCTAATATGTAGATTTTTATTCAGCATCACACGGCATCCCGCATCTATGATAGCAGGGTAGGCAGAGAGAGAGCTTAGTGTTAAGAAACTCCGCTTCCTATTTTCCGCCGAATGCCATACTAAATTGATATAAAGAAAAAGTGTAATAAAAACGTTTGTACCACAATATTATTTATAAGTTCTGTCAATATCATGTCGAATTTGAGTTTAAATGTAGTTCTGTCACTGCTCCAGTATAATATAGCAAATTACATCAAAGGAAATAAATATCGAATGTAATACAATTTAGTTACATAGCTGCCTATCAAAGAGAAAAGTTACCATAGCGTACTTTCTTTGGCATATTACAGATGATTAATATACAGCATATTATTATCGATAAATATAACAAGTTAATATAAATTACATGTATTCTGAGAAGGCTATATTCAAAAATGCAATGCACTTACTAGAAACGCACATACCTACTACTTACGGACATGTCAGAAACGCATATGTTACACAAATACATTTTAATATTTCAATAATCAGATCAATTTTCCCGACGGTATTCTCTGCACTGTGACTCTGGAACTATGCATAAAGTAAATCGTGAAAAATATACTATCGTATAATGCTCTTTGAAGGTTAAAAAAATAAATACAATATAGATATTTTTTAGGTATGCGACAAGCAGTTGCACACAAGGATACTTGTTAAAGAAATTGAGAATCGCTTAATTAACGAATGAGCAAAATTTCAGTTATAGAACTCTCTAACAAATTAAAATAAATATATTTTTTTATATCTTACATAATATTAATGTGATAATACCTATAGGAAACCATGTTTTCCCGCATGTAACAGGGTAGGTAGGGGGAGCATAGTGTTAACACACGCCACTCCCCACTTGCCGCCGAATTCTGGAGGCATAATGTACGTGTTGAGTGGCGGAACTCAACACCGCGCTTCGCCCTGATGCCAGAGCTGCGAAATGAAAATATTAAATATTCCATTACCCCAAGTGGGAATCCAACACTCAACCTGTCTCGTTTACAGTCACACGCTTCTGCCCATACCACGACTATCCTCAAACCAAAGAAAACCACTTTTCATTTAAAACAGACAATGGCGCATAAAAACCCGTGCTGTTTATATCATAAATGTATTCACAACGCCTCGCTTTGCAATTGTGGGGGCAAATACTGGTTACATTAAAAGCGTGTCGGACTACTTAGTTAACAAACAAGTGAATATGATTTTCTTGTTAATTCATTCAATATTCACAGTGATTTAACTTTACGCTTTGTTTTTAGCACATATATGTAAGTGCTCATCGCCAAACATGTATCTACCAGAACGTGGTTCATTCCTTCATGGGGATATCAAACCCACAACCATCGTGCTTGCAATGAGATGGTATTCCACTGCATCCCGTGTATAACACAAATATTTCTTTATTAGGTTTATATTTCTTTCAAACTGATTACTCATCGTTGCATTTCTTTTCAACCAACTTCAAAAAAGAAGATGTTATCATTTTCCGACTTCAAAAAATGGATAGGTTCCCAATTCGTTCAAATATTTATTATGTATGACCTTGTCAATATGCCAAGATGTTAGTAAGCAAAATTATAATACCTAATTAATATTAAAGTTTTATATAGTACAACCACTTTGTGAAGGACTGTTTGTGTAGCATCCTCTTAAAGTCTATCAATCACTAAAAATCGTAAAAAAAAAATTTTAAACAAACAACAAACGAACTAAAAAGTAAAGAATAATTTTATATAAAGTTAAACTTTCATTTTATATTAAACAAAAATAATTCAAAAAAGATTTAATAATTTTGAAGTTTTATTTCATTTCAGTTAATTTTTAATTTCAACACGCCATGCATCGAAAAATTCGGCGGAAAGTGGAGAACGGAGTGTCTTAAGACTAGGTTCCCTCTGCCTCTGCTTTGCTATATGCGAGATTCATAGTAAATCTAGTTTTACCTTTTTTATTTATGAACCGATTGAAATAAAATAAATACTAAATGTTACGGGAAGGTTGCTAAAATATAAAAGTGCACTTAAATCGGTAGCGTGCAGTGCAAACGCACAGACAAACAGGCAAACTGACCATCTATTACATTGTTAAATGCCCGTAGTAACAATTTTTCTAATGCTTCTTCCATGTACAGACACAGATTAATTACAATTTTATTGTAAATATCAATAAGTGGTTTTTTTAAACATTCAAATGAATATTCTTATGAAAATAATAAAAATGGAACTTAAGGTTTTAATAATTTTCAGATTAGAAATCTTAACTGCTTTGCCAACATACATTTTATTATACGTAAAACACGAACACGACGACACGTACACGAACGTAAGTTAATTGTATTAAGTAAATAATGCAGTAGTATAAGCGTACGAAGCGTATAGTATACTATAAAATTGGGCAAAAAATTGGCAAATTTATCATTGAGTCGTATATAAATTCAACGTATATAATTTACTTACCATCGAATAATATATTACGAACAATCACATTATGAAGCACCACATCGAGTGCTGCTACAAATAAATCGATATAACAATTTGCAAATGTAACCGCCATTCTCATTCAGCCAGCAGGTGGATTGTTTGAAACGATATATTTACATAATATATGCGAATACTCCATAGCATCAGTTCCATTGCGTTATTATAAATATTATATACATGTTCTACAATGATAGCAATCATTGTGGATGTTAAATTTAACATTCAAACAGGACATAAATAGGAATATGTTGATATGGTATAACAATTCAACATATTTGTTATGAAGACATATGTTTAATCGGAAAATTTAACACGCAGTGCAACCAGAACTCGGCGTAAAGTGGGGAACGGAGTGTCTTAACACTAAGTTCCCTCTGCCTACCCTGCTGTGTGCGGGATACAGCGTGAAGCTGATAAAAAGGGAACAAAATTAGGAAAAATTACAACAACCTACCAAAAAGCAAATAAATATCCTAATGTTATAATATAAAATATGAACACTGAGTAGTCATAAATAGTACAATACTTACAAAGTTATTTGTAGTCTCCGATTTTTATATTGCCGTACTCACAAAACACATCCATGCACGACGATACGCAAGGCGTGGCTCGGCATGATTGAGACTTGAGAATCACTCGCAGGGCTCAAAATTAACGCCTACGGACCTACTCAACATATTCTAAAGTGCTTAATTTTTGAAATACTTAGGTGGTCCAAAGCGGCCTCACAATTCACCACCACGCCACGAGTGGCACAAGGGCAGGACTGGCCAAGTGGGTTAATGAGTTCCGCCTTTCAACATGCAATGCCTACAGAGTTCGGCGGATATAGAAGATATATCTACAGATATAAACCAAATACAGATTAAAAAAAAGCTAAAAGAAAATATTAAAATAAAGTGCTCAGCGTGGTAATAATTACCGCCTTATGGTTAATACAGTTGTTTACAGTAAACTAAGTTCCCTTTGAAATTGTTGGAAACTTTCATTCGTATACCATTATGGAGGTAAAGTGAGTCGAATAATAATTAATAAAGCTTTTCATTCCAGTCGGTTTTCAGGCCAGTCATATCGCAGGGGCACAAGTGTGTGACTGTAAACTCATCTGGTTGTGGGTTCGATCCCTACTCTAGGAAGTGAAATATTTATATAAATGTATATTTTAATTTATTTGCTCTAGAAGCTGATTTATTTTAAGTCTTTTCATTTGGCGTAGACTGAGTGATTACTTATAAGTGAAAATATATATTTTTTTGTAATTTCTTCGAGTGGGAATCGAACTCACAATCCATCGCGTTTACAGTTACACGCTTGTGGCCCATCGTGGTACAGGGGCCAACTGGCCTAAGTATATTCTATATTTTTTTAATAAATATCCATAAAATGTCGTCCGTTCAGTTCAGATAAAATTAATTTTCATATAGATAAATAGCCCCCTGTTTGTTTATTTATTGTTTTTATTGCCATTCAATATTATTTATTTTAAACAAACTAAATTTCATTTGAGCTTTCGTTCACGACCATTCTTTGGACCACCTAAGTATTTCAAAAATTAAGCACGTTAGAATATGTTGAGTAGGTCCGTAGGCATCAATTTTGAGCCCTGCGACTGATTCTCAAGCCTCAATCATGCCGAGCCACGCCTTGCGTATCGTCGTGCATGGATGTGTTTTATGAGTACGGCAATATAAAAAAACAATACAAACATCGTACAAAGATGTCAGGATTGTACTGTATTTTATATTATTAGGATATTTATGAGGCCAGTCGTGGCGCAGTGGCACAGGGTGTGACTGTAAAATCGACTGGTTGTGGGTTCGATCCCCACTCGAGGAGATTAAATATTTACTTAAATTTAAATTTCCATTTCTTCGCTCTGGTGTCGAGGCAAAGCGCGGCGTTAGTTCTGCCACTCAACACGCAATGCCTCCAAAATTCAGCAGAAAGTGGGGAACGGAGTGTCTTAATACTAGGTTCCCTCTATCTAACCCTGCTGTGTGCGGGATACAGCGTGAAGCTAATTTAATTTAATTTAATTTTAGGATATTTATTAGCATTTTAGTAGGTTCTTGAAAATTTTCCTAATTATGTTTCTTTTTATAATATATATATTTTTTTAATTGATTATCTAATTGCTATCATTGGCCCACCATAATGGATCTATTAATGGACTGGTCCAATGAAAGAAATTTTTAATATACTGACTTAGTAACAACTTTCTTCTAATTCTTTCCAGAATGACGCCAGAAAGTAGAAAAAAATAAATAATTATGAATGGAATGAAGGTAGCATTTAAGTCTCTATCATATTTTTGTCAGCAACACTTTAAATGAAACTACAGTTTTAACTACTCTATAAAATTATTAAAGCCTAATAAAATTATTATTATTATTGTTTTTCCCAAATATTGAAAAGTGTTTTTTTCAAACAAAATAAATAATAAAATTATCGTCGTAAAATAAAACGTCATTTGTCAAGAACGACGCACGCACACATAAACCTATCAAAGGGAAACCGCCGCATTCGCCTCATTCCGAAATCGAGTCGTAGGTATTGGCGGCAAACTTGAAAGTTGTTTAACCTTTAGTAATATTTTTTATAAAAACCGTACGCCAAAACTGTTGAGGTATCTTGATTCATTTCTTTATGTATTAGTTTAAAATATTTCACCCTATATACTGTTCCCGTAAAAAGAGCGCTGACGCTTCCACTCTGTAGATAAAACTGAAAAATGGCTACGCCAAACCTTGGCCGAGTTGTAACAACATTCCAAGTGTCTATGCTGTTCGGAAAAGGCTATTCATGACTTGCATCACAGATGACCTTTTAACAACGGGTATCTAATATTTACACGTTAAACAAAGACGCGTCCGCTGACTATGAGTTCATAGTAACTGATAAAGAACCAAATGAGAATATTGAACCTCAGTTAGAGACTTATATATCTCAACTAATATTATGTTCAGAACAATAATAAAACTCCTATGAATAAAAAGCTATTTATTAATTAGGTTTCCATAACTGGACACTTAGTATAAGCGTTTCTAAGTTCATTGATAGCAACAGAGTGGTCCATTCAAAGCAACCGTTGTCCGGAGAAAGTAACGGTTCTAAAAATAGTTTCATCTCTAATGTCAGTATTTTTAATAGGAATGTCAGTATTTTTAATAGGAACCATTAAAAATACTGACATTCTGCATACATAATATAAAATATCATCGTGCCAAATTCCATACTCCTCCGTCCGCGTAATTTTTTTAAAAAGGATAAAAAGAATTGCTTCACGTTCCTATTTTTTTTTTCAGCTTCACGCTGTATCCCGCACACAGCAGGGTAGGCAGAGGGAAACTAGTGTTAAGACACTCCATTCCCCAGTTTCTGCCGAATTCTGGAGGCATTGCGTGTTGAGTGGCAGAACTCAACGCCGCGCTTAGCCTCAACACCAGAGCGAAGAAATGGAAATATACATTTAAGTAAATATTTCATCTCCTCGAATGGGGGGTCGAACCCACAACCAGTCGGTTTTACAGTCACACTTCGCGCCTCTGCGCCACGACTGGTCTCACGTTAATCACGTTCCTATTAATTTATAAAATAAAAAATATCATCAACATTACGAAAAACAATAATTTAAAAAGTACTGCCAGTAACTCACATAGCTTGAACATATGACATTTATTTAAAAGCTATATATACGAAGTTCTACAGCAATCACGATTTGTCTGTTGGTTTAGTTATTAATAGCTTACCTGGCGGCTGACTTAGATAAATGGGGTCGAACCCTGTTGACCCGATACTTGGACTGCTAACGCTTTGTTTTGGCATCGGTGGTATCTGTGGGGCACAATTGTTGGTGAAAAATGAAATTTGTGGCAACGTTCCGCGAGTTCGGGTCAACTTTTATATGCTTTTAATTAATGTTTAAAAATTAAAATACTTATAGTCCATGGGAGTTATAAATATAATTATGTACAAGTACAATACATAGGATTTAAATCATATTAATTGATTTATATGTATTTCTTTCAGCTTCCCGCATTTTCATGGTAGGAAGGCCTAGTGTTAAGACACCCCGCTGCCCCCTTTCCGTCGAATTATGAAGGCGTTTTGTGTTGAATGGCGAAACTCAACGCCACGCTTGAGGTTGATTGTCATGTGTACATGAAAATAAAATGGGTTAGTACTGAAGTATCTTAGAATTATAAAAATATAAAAGATTCGAAGAAACTTCAAAATGAGAAAATGTTCGAGTTCCATTTTACGCACCTACGCATATTAATTTAAGAATTTTAATATTGTTATTTTTTTTTCGTTTTGTAATTAAAGACTTAAAAATTATTTTTTTGATTGAAAACTGATTTTAAAGGATTTTTTTAAGTAGTAATCAATTTAGCTCATATATTAGGATTTCGTTAATTTAAAATATCTACGTAAAACGGAATTATCTATAAGACAAGGCGGGCCCTATAATCTATTGTTGGCATGCAGGTTAGAGATTGGATAGACATGTGGAACAATCGAAGATTGACGTTAACTCGAGATGGGAAATACATTATTAATATTAGGCGTATGAAGCAATTAAAATTTTATACAGATTTTCACAATAAATTATTCTGAAAATACTTATATTAAAAAGGTAGGTCTTCTATTAAGTATTAATAGTTGATGTATGTAGTAGAATATTACGGAATTTTGTCCAAAATATTTTTGAACATGCACAGGCACTTTAATGGGCACGTGATTGGATTGAAAATGAAAAATTTAACATCACTGAAACGACCTCGTATAACTATTGGCATACAAATTTCATGCAGGTAATATACCCACATGATAAATTGTTATTATAATAATATTAACGTTGTATTGTAGGCCAGTCGTGGCGCGGCGGCACAAGCGTTCGACTGTAAACGCGACAGGTTATGGGTTCGATTCCCAGTCGACGAAATGAAATATTTAATATTTTCATGTTTCTCGTTCTGGTAACGAGGCAAAGCGTGGCGTTGTTTCCCAGGTTCCCTTTAATCTGCTATGTACGGGATACAACGTGAAGCGGAAAAAAATGGCCCGTAGGTACGTTTTAAAGTGCGGTAGATATATTTTAGAAAATTTCGTTTAAGTTTAAAATATAGACTCTCTTATTTAGTTAGCTACTTATTGAAATGAGGGAATTCTCTTTACTGATCAACTAAAAAAAATACGTAATTTTCATTTATTTTAAATATTTAAATACTATACTTAAATAATTTAATATGCAATAGTAAAAACATATGAAGATACTATTTATTTAAGTCCCACCACAAACTATTCGTTAATTTAAATGAAATTGGTTGGTGGACGACCATATTTGCTTTGTGTAATTACATTTGTGGTAAGAAGAACTTTTTGTCAGTTTAATAATTTTGCTATAATAAATTTTACTCTTTATTGTTTTTGACTTTTATGAATTTTCATTATTATTGGATACTCCAAACGAAAGTTAATGTTTTTGAAATCGAACGAAATGCAAATATTGCGGGCTATTTTTATAATCATGGCTGAAAATCTTTTCCATTTAATTTTGTCATAAATAAACAGGACCCTCGTAGCCCACCAAGGAGTGAAGCTGAAGTTTAAGAACTAGCGGCTTTAATACCAAAATTTGCCCTCCTTTTAAGGCTATTATTTTTTAGGATTTAATCCCAACTGTATAGTTTTCAGTTTTTCTTTTAGAAAACCATTAGGCCGTAGATCTGAGTATATGGTTTGAATGTCAACTCAATATGTCAGATTCAAACAGACAGACAGACCGACGGACGGACAACAAAGTGATCTTATAAGGGTTTCTTTTTTCCTTAAAAGGTACGGAACCCTAAAAGTTAAAGACGTTCAACGTATCAAGCATTTTCCATAGATAAAAACATTCTGGAATTTGTTATGAAGAACTATAACAGCCCAACTAAATTATAAAAATTAATAACATATCACCTCAACAAAAGATGTTAAGCATGGCGGAAAATTTTAATCGATACCTAAAACGCATAAACAATCAGTTTTATTTCCTTTCTGTCTGTATTTCCCACATACCTATAATTAATAATACACAAGTACACGCTAAATGTGTGAAGGATGATTCAACGAAGGGCGATTCTCAAACGAGTTAACGTCGCAATTAACAAATTGCGACGTTGACTAGTTTGAGATATCCAATTTCCTTATTATTTGCAGTATTGCACCTAGTGGTAGAAATTATATAACTTACTATAATGATTTTAGCAAATTGAAAAAAGAAGAAGATAACTAAGTTTACTTTTTTTATATAAAATTTGAAATACTATAGTATTTAACATTTTTCATGAAGTTTGTGAAACAAAACTATAAGGCGGTTGCGTATAAACTTACCTCCTGTAATCTATATAAATTTATTCTATGATAAAAAGCTAGCGATTTTATTTGTATAATATAATTATCAGTAAAATAATCTTGAGGCCTGTAGTGGCGCATGTGTGTGACTGTCAACGTGACGTGGTTGTGAGTTCAATTCCTACTCGAGTAAATGAAATATTCATTTACATTTATATTTTCATTTCTTTGCTCGGATATCGAGACAAAGCTCCTCCTCCTTCTCCTCCAGAATTTAGCGAAAAGTGAGAAACGGAATGCCGTACCACTAGGTTCCCTCTGCCTACCTTTCTGCGTGCAGGATACAGCGTAGAGCTGATTTTTACATATGATATGATAATTATAGGTTCCAAATTTCATTATTCTAAGTCAACCAAAAGTACTCTATTTTTTTTTATTCCTTTATATATCAAAATACGCGTTTTTGCGATATAAACGGCAATATCCTTTTTTTAAATAAATGTAGAAATACTAGAAAGATTTTTTCAGGAAATGATAGGGCCGTAGAATTGAGTATATGGTTTAAATTTCAACTCGATATCTCCAAGCGTTCCTGAGATAAAGGCTCTTGAACGGACGAACGACAAAATGATCTTATAAGGGTTCCTACTTTTTTAAAAAAGTACCAAATCTTATAAAAAATGAGGCCTCTTGAAAAGGCTGAAAGGTGAACAACAGAGTTATATTGCTAGAATTTACACATACAGACACAAATACGTACCGAAACCAAACTTTATTTCACGGCCCATCTGTCAATTGCTTGTTAATTAAAGCAATTAAGATTTCTGCGGTAACCCTCATAGCGTTGGCTTTTGTTAACGTAACGGGTTGAGTGATTAAATATAATATCGGAAATCGATTTTCTTTAATTAAGCACGATTAGAAATTGTTACATAAATTTAATGTAATTGTATCTTTTATTAAGAGACCAAGGATTTAATTAGAAATAATAAGCATAATTCTATGAAGTATGTGTACATTCACAAATATTGTCATTATTATATTATTATTGGTTTTGCGACAGATGGATTTTAATATTTTAAACTAAATTTTCTATGATGCTGCCTTATATTGTAAAGCAGATATTTGCAAGATTTCATTCCCCGAGTGGTAATCGAACCCACAACGTGTATGCCCCTGCGCTACGACGGCCTCAAATAATTATTGCTAATCTAATAAAATTCTGAACAATTCACAAAACAATCTAATTTATATTTATATGTAAACAACTATAAACCTAATTAACTAGGTTGTGATTACGTCAGTAGCAATACGGATCGGTTACTATGATTAAATATTTCATGTTAATCACAGTAATGTACACCGCCGTCATTCAAATCGAATTAAGCAATAATCATAACACGTACCGAAAGCGATGATATCTAATATATGTGATGATTAATATATGTATGGTTTTAATATTGATATTACATCCCATGCGTTCATCGTTGATATTATATTCTGTCTCGTGAGGCCTTCGTGGCGCAGGGGCACAAAGGTGTGAGTATACCGCGATGGTTGTCGGCTTGATCCCCACTCGGGGGAATAAATTATTATTTATTAAAATCAGCTTTACGCTGTATCCTGCACACTGCAGGGTAGGTAAAGAGAATCTAGTGTTAAGATACTCCGTTACCCACTTCCCGCCGAGTTCTGGAGGCATTGTGGAACTCAACGCCGCGCTTTGCCTTGATATTATTTATTAATATTTTCATTTCTTCGTTCTGGCACCAAGACGAGTGGTATTGAGATCCGCTATATGCGAGATACAGCGTTAAGCTATCTTATGTTAAAAACATTTGGAACTAGAATAATATTTCTTTATTTGACAGTAATATTGTTATTTAAATAATAGCGGCTACTGTGGTCCCGTTTGACAAGTTTTGACTGTCAACGCAACAGTTGTCAAATACTTGGGAATAATGATTATGTTATTTTCAAATGTGACGTTGAGTTCGGGGACTCAACACGTAAATTTAAGCAGAAAATAAAGAACGGAAGACATTCAGTTCTTTATTCCGTTTGCTCCCTCTGCCTGCTCTGCTATATGCGGGAAACGACGTGAAACTGTACAAAAATAGATTAGTGCAATTTAATATTACATCTATCAGATGGCCATCGAATCGAATTTGTTGTGTAAATATAACAACATCTTTTAAAATACTTACTACATATATATATTTAATACGCCTTTTTAAAATGTTGATAATCTTTGTTATCGCTATAAAGTATACAAAAAAAATAATTAAAAAACGCTTTCAGTATAGTTATGCTTATAATCAAATAATCTGAGTGCAAAACATGTATGTAAATGCGGGATTTGAGAACGTACGAGCATTCTACTGTTTCTCCTTAATAAACAGTTGAATAATCCATTTTGAGAACATATTATTATATTACTTTACTGTTTGTCCATAAACCTTTGTTAATATATTATATCAACTAAATTTTCACCGAAGTTCTTGAAAGTTTTATAGAGTAGCGGAACTCAACGCCGTTCTTAGTCTTACTATAGAGTGCGGAAATAAAAATATTATAATAGATTCCGCGACAAAATCTAAACACAATTAATTTTTTTTTAAATATGTATGAAAATAGCCACGCTGGTATGTGTTTATCGTAAGAATAGTCCACAGTACTTAACCACTTTTAATATTATATATACATAATATCTATTACAAAAATAAAATAAAGGATTATTTACGAAACTATTTTACACAATACAAGATTATTCCATATTCAATTAAAATAATTGTATATGCTGTACATTTACTGTACATTATTATTGCCCCCTACAGCATATTATTTAAACGAATATCTTAAAAGGTGAGATTAGGCTAGTCATGGTGCAGGGGCACAAGCGTGTGACTGTAAACGCGAAAAGTTGTGGGTTTGATTTCCACTCAAGGAAAAAAATGAAATATTTAATATTTTCGTTTCTTCGCGCTGGTATTGAGTCAAAGCGTGGCATTTGGTTCCGCCACTCAATACTCAATGCCTTCAGAAATCGGCGGAAAGTGGGGAACGGGCTGTCTTAATACTAGGCTCCCTTGGCCTATCCTGCTACTCGCAGGATACAGTGCGAAGCTAAAAAATGAGAAAAAAATATATTTTAGAATATCAGAAGATTTTAAGTTTGTTAGATTGTGGATTTATATCGCTCAGGTGCAGATACAAATGGTGTTAGCTTTTTGTCATCTTCTTCTATTTATTATAGAAAGATCTTTCTCTGTTATGGATAAACTCGATAAGCAAGTCTAAGTTATGTTCCCACAATATTCCCTAAAATATATTTTTATATATTTTAGGGAATATTGTGGAAAGAAGAAGGACAATTTGTCGATAATTTACCAATATAAATAGAATATAGAATATATATATATATAAATAGAACTACCAGACATTGCTAGTGTGTCATTTAATAGTCTTAAATTTTTATTAACAAAATTAACTGTGACAAAACATACCATTTCCAAATTGAAAATTATAATTTTATAGACCACCTTCTTTTTAAAAGAGTGTTAAGGTGTTTGAAGTTTATTTCCTTCCAGCATAGTTTAAGGGCTAGAAACTTATTTTAGGTTTTACCATCTCAAATCCAGTTTTTATAATAACTTTCTATATAATATTTTCTATTTACTCTATTTTATAGAAAATAATAAGAAATTGTCATGTAGTATTTGGCGTAAGCCCCCATAGTTGCATTTGCGAGATGGTGCTACTTTCATGCACGTTTCTAATAATCAAAACGTCAAACAAGCTACTACAGATTCCAACATATATAAAGGACAAAAATGTAAACCGTATTAACCGTACCGAAAATATTCATACACAAAATGTTTTTAAGTCTCCAGATTTGTAAAGTGCGGCACAAACGACCTCATTTACGGAATAAATGAAAAACGTAACTACCTTAACAGCGGAGAAGGGTTTACCTAAGTATGTAAAACATTTTACGTTACATTTTCTACTGATTTCTGCGGGTGTTTCTATATTTTCTGTATACGATTCTCAGTAATAAGCTACAAGTAATAATATAAAATATTACCTAATATTGAGTTGTATTTTTTTAAGCTTTTATTTAACGTGCAGTGTTAGTTATATACTTGATTTGACCCACTTTCTAGTATCCGATTGAGCTGATATTTGGGTTACGACTTCACTTCTCATGATAATTCTATATTATATTCTATTCTATTTTAGCTTCACGGGGTTAGGGTTACAGCCTAGCGGAGTAGTCAGAGAGAACGGAGGGCCAAGCGCTACGGTCTCTGCATACCTCTTTCGTCAGTCCACTGTCATCAACTTCTTCATACAAGCCCTCCGGAGGGCCCTCATGCTTTTTACGTGACCTTCCTTCAGCATCTTTGATACTGTGTTTTAGAAGATCAACTGAGGTCTCCCTCTATCTCTATTACCGCTCACTTTTCCATCATTTTTTTTTGCCATTTTTCATCACTCATTCGCCCAAACCTGCTGAGCACGTTCTTCTTAACTCTCACCGTGACGTCCTCGCTAATATCTGCCATTCTGTGTATCTCTTCATTGTGAATTCAATCAACTAAGCGAAATCCGCATATCCTACGAAGAGATAGCATCTCCACGGCATTCATCTTTCCTTCGTTCTTTTTATGTAATACTTATGTTGCGCAGCCGTATAATAACATGTACCGATGTACCAACACTGCATTGTGTACGACCAAACGTGCAGCTGTGCTGACGTTTCGTTTTTCTCATCTATTACCGGCAGCAATACGCATTTCCGCATCCATCTCTCAGAACTGACTTTCCAAATATATATCATGATAATAAAATTTCACATAATCAATAATATTGTTTATCCAAAATGGCCGCTGCAACAAAATGGCACTTTAAAAATGTTTGCATAACCCTCCTAAAAAGATACAAAATGATAAAATAAGATTTTTAATGAATATTTTACTGTTTCGGCAGAAAGTTGGGAACGGAGTGTCTTAACACTAGGTTCCCTCTGCCTACTCTGCTGTGTGCGGGATACAGCGTGAAGCTGATATTTTACTGTTAAAATACGCTGGCGGGCAGAACCTGGTAACAAGAAGCACCACCATTTTCTAAGAAAAAGTAAAGTTTAAAATATTATCATAAAACCATAACATTAGTATTCACGCTTAGAATTCAAAGAGATAAGAATTATTTCTAAAGTATCGTAAAATGTTCCTCAAGTCGCCGTAACAAGAAACTTTCAGGTCTCACCCAAAAGTTTACATGACATCACGCACTCCACTCCTTACTACATTAACTTTTATTCACGTTATTTAGAATCTTAGTTAATGGCTTACTTTAAGAGATAAGATACTCTGTAAGTATAAAATTAAATTAATAAGTTTTAATAAATTAATAATATAATTAGAGATATTGTCACGTTTAAAATTGATTGTAGCGTCATCGTACTACAAAAACATACAATTTGATTAGCTCATAATCAATTGAATGTTTAAAAATAAAACTAACTAAATAAAACTAAAACTAATCTATCTTTTATAAA
>DWLH01000458.1:0-20374 GCA_018249795.1 Heliconius telesiphe telesiphe
ACAAACAGACAAACAGACAAACAGACAAACAGACAAACAGACAAACAGACAAACAGACAAACAGACAAACAGACAAACAGACAAACAGACAAACAGACAAACAGACAAACAGACAAACAGACAAACATTTCGAAAATGTTGGAAATGGATTCTGTTACTTATCCTTTAACACCCTGGCTATTTTTTTTTAAATATTTTCAATGTACAGAAAAGACTTTTCTACAGATTTATTATAAGTATAGAAAAGTGAGCGGTAGGAGATGTAGGAGAAGACCTCGGTTGACCTTCGAAAACACAGTATCAAAGATACTGGAGGAAGGCCACTTCAATCTTCCTATGACTACTGCAAAGTATTCGAAACGTCGGGTTTCCAACAATGTATAATACTAAATGCTAAATAATAAATAATCGTGATTTTTTTTAATTTCTTGAAATTATCTTAAAATGTGTACGCTTTTAAATAATTTTCTATATAAAAGAAGTTACAAATCTTGGAACTTACCGAAGGGAAGTAGGGAATAATGACACTGTTATAGCCGTGTATAATCCAAATGTCACAATACCAATGAGATAGATAAAGAACAGAACCGCACTACCGATCGCATTCGGTATAAGATTGACAATTATACCACATATTCCACAGAAAGACGTTATGAACATTACCATGTTTCTTTTGCCAACTCGATTGATAACCTAAAAATATAAATTTATTTTAACTTTGTTATTTCAGAGTCTATCTATAATCGGAAAATTATTCTTCCCTAACAAACACCTTCAGCGATTATAAATCTAAAGTAAGTAGAAATGTAAAATACAATTGATATGTAATGTATGTTGTGTAATTTATTTAGTGGCGATTTTAGAGTATATATAATTAATTTTATTTATTCATGTTGTTTAAGACTATATCAGTATAGACATATTGGCAACTTAAAGGAATGAGTCTTAAGGAGACGGATAATAATTATAGAAATTGAATCCATAAAGCCAGCATAATCTGATTTTGAGTAATGCCTAAAGAAATATTTGAATGCATCAATAATAAAAAGAAAATACGTAATCAAACATAAAGACCATGAGTCTGTAGTGTTAACTACACTACAGACTCACGGTCTGTATTATAATAATAAAATGTAAAAATATTATCAATCTCAATATGTTCAATCGACCGTACTTACTAAACTGATAAGTGCATTCACGAAAGATTGCGCCACGCAAACTCCAAGAACTATCAACAGCGATGTCACATTCAATGAACAAGGCACCGCGTCTGGCTGTGGAACAACATAATAAATAACATCTCACTTATAAGGTATTTATGAGACAGGAAAGAAAAAAAAACCAAAAAAATACAAAATGAATCAATGAATACATTAAATTAATTTCATGATACATACAAAAAAAAGCAAGCAATAAAATAATAAAAAATTGTATTCAGAGAATACAGACTTAAAAGCCAGGATCCGTTATTCAGCGTGATTGGTAGGTCAATGAACAAATTCATACAGGTGATAGAGATAGAGAGAGGTCATTTTATTTTTTTATCCCCATACAGTTTAGTCCGAAATTTTACTGTTTTCAGATAATCAAACAATATTCATTATTATGATATGTGTGTGCAGTATCATGCATCACATGAAATCGAATGAAAGCATTGCAAATATTAATTTTCTCACAAGCTACAGTTTTCAGTTAGTTTCTACATTTTTAATACTCACATCTGGTTCAGCGTTAGTTCCACTTTTCATAATACCGCAAAGAGTTAATTCTGAGCCCTCTCCTGTGCCTAATATTTCTACTAATTGGTTAGTTATTGTTGGTAACCATACTTGGAAGGCTGCGATCCTGAAAGATAAAAAATATATAACTGATATTTTCAATCTAGTATAGCGGCGGTAGCATAATAAAAGTGGAAAATAGAACAAAAAATAAAAGAAACCTATTCCAAATTTTTATCAGTTAGAAAAAAATGATGCCGTAACTTAATAATACAATAAAGTTTCTATTAGCTTCACGCTATATCCCCTATAGAGTAAGCAGAGGGAAAATCGTAAAATAATGTTGACACTCCATTCTCATTAAGTCACCTCCGTTTCCAACTTTCCGCCGAATTCTGGAGGCATTGTGTGTTGCGTAGCGGGAATCAATACCCCGCTGTGTCCCGTTAACAGAGCGAGAAACTGAAAATAATAAATATTTCAATTTCGGAGTCTGAATCGAACCCACAACCCGTCGCGTTACAGTTACAGTTGCACGCCTGTGCCCCTGCGTCACGACTGGCCTCAATAAGCAGTTTTTAAAAGGTTAATATAATACTCAACTGTTGAATTAGAAATAGAACTGAAAGAATTATTGTGTTCTTTAGCAGCGGCGCTCTAAATAATGGGAGGAACTGCTCTTTGATTGAGCCTCCAGATGTCTGTGTGATTTCCTCTTTAATATTATGGATCTGTAACAATTTTTTGTTTAAAGAGATTTTCCAGTATACAGCACGGTAGGAAGTGGGAATCTAAATTAAAACACTCTGTTCTCCACTTTCCATCGAATTTTTGAGGTATTGTGTGTTGAGTAGCAGAACTCAATGCCGCGCTTTGCCTTATCACTACAGCGAAGAAATAAAAATATTAATAATTCATAATTAATTGTCCCGGGTAGGAATCAACACCTCAATCGTTGTACAGTCACCCGATTATTGTGTGCGCCACGACGGCTTTTTCAAATGAAAAAAAAGATTAAGGCTTTTCTTGAAAATATTATTATGAACTACAGTAAGACTTACTTCAAATTCTTCTTTTATACTTAAATTGTTCAATTGGTAAATTTTCTTTAAAACATTTACAGCTTCAATCTCCCGCCCTTTTGTGAACAAAAATTTTGGGCTCTCTTGCATGAAAAATACCCAAACAGCAGAAATAATGCTTGGTGTAGAGTAAACCACAAGAAGAGTTCGCCAAGAGTTCCAGAAAATTCCCAAGCTAGGCAGCTCGATAGAGAATGTTAGTGGGATGATTGGTATTGCCAACACTGAAATAGCAATTTATATTAATACATTTTCTGGCTGCAGTAAACAAAGCGCAGCTTCGAATTTTAAAAAATACAAATAGATTACGACACTATACACGGTACACTGAGTGTACACGTCGACTGTTTTCGTATAAACACGAGTATTTCTAATTACATAATTTATTGTGAAACGTTAATCATTAAACGCTTTGTGTGCGAGAGTCTATTGTATATATCTTACAAATAGATACTACAAGAATTAAGTTTTTTTATTTTCATTACCTGCCATAATTCCTTGGGACATTAAGAATATGCTACTGACCAGCAACACAACGACGTTACGTTTTGCCATAGGAACACTCTCGCTCAACATTGTCATAGTTAGAGAATACTGGCCAGATGCTCTTAAAAAAGAAATAAAATATAATATAAATAAAAAAGACAATATAAAAAGAAGAAATTAAAATCGAAAAAAATAAAGAATTTTTAATTTATTAATTATGCATTGTGGTTTTTCAATAATTTTTCCACGTTTTTTGAAGTAGATGAAAGAATAAGAAGAAATAAGTTTGCTATAAATCCAAAATCCTAATAATATACATATATTAATATACATAAAATTGCAACACGCAATATGACACAAAATAAATTAGTTTCTTTATCAGCTAATAACAAATACGGACAGCGCACCAGGGCATACATGGTTCCTTACTTAATAAATAACTTGGACACTAAAATAAAAAGTAAAATTACTGAGGGGAGTTTAAATCAACTATTAAAGAAATATTATTTAAATTTATAATTTAGACGAATTATGGCACTCGAGACAAACCTTCGTGGTTTTTTGTAGTGCCTTATTATTGTAAAATTATATTTGTATGGATATTTGATAGTAATAAATAAAAAAAAAAAAATATAGCTGAACTTTATTTTATAACCACACCATAAAAGATACCACACAGGAGCTACAGGTACGTTGCCGGCCTTTAAGGTGGAGATAGACGGGCCTTTTGAAGGTACCCACCTCGTATCGACTTCGTCGCAGGTTGGCCATTCTAAAGTTGCGTGGCGAGTGGAAGGAACTTCGTATGAAACCGCACAGTACGTACTAGACGTACCACGTATTAGAAGATAGTGATGGTATGGATGGTATTTTAGCTTGTGACGTATAGTGCGGTTAGGGATGAGAATAGTATTCCATATGAGGCCGAACCTGGGCCCTATACAGGGCTCATCGGTGTGAACTATATGTTCATTTTGTGTTACGAGTCTACATTCTAAATATATACCATTTTATATTTCTTCTTACAATAAAGTAGCAGTGAATTGAAATATCATAAGCATAATCCAATTGACCGATATGCTGGCAAGTGCATTGACTGTTGCCGCCGACAGCAAAGATATGAGGAGAGTATACTTCCTGCCAAAGACGTCAGCAAAGTATCCCCACAATACTGCTCCAAGAATCAACCCTAGAAATAAAAAGCATATAAAACGAAATTACCAGTTTACACGCAGTAACAGAGTGGAAAAAATAATAATGTGATAAGTCATTCCTAATTATGAAACTTAAGGGATAATTACGTAAAAAATATTTTATTTGTAGTAATAAATCGATTTGTAGATATTAAATCGGATTATTATATAAAACGTGCATCCATATTCAAAGTTACTTTTCAACTCTTACATTTTTTGGAAATAATTGTCAAATACTTTGAAAAATTTAACTAAATGCAATGACGTACGAATATAGATTTTTCACTTCATAAACGTTTACGTACCAAATTCACATTTTTACGACAACATTGCACATCAATTAACATTTTATCACTTCAAATATATTCTTTTGAAATTTGCAGTTTTATGCCTCAAATTCATTCTTCTTGAAACAAAATATATTTTAATCGTAACAGCAAATTATTTGTTTGAATATATTTTAATTAACTTAATCATGACTTTACAATAATTTCTATATTATGCACCTCAAAAGTCAGGGAGTCCGTCCGCCAATCATTCTTTATTACTAAGTTTTTTATAATAAACAGAACAAATCAATAAATATAAAGAATAATTCGTCTTTATATATTTAGTCCATTTTAGTTGGAAACTATTTGCAAAATTTAAAGGTTTTAAAAAAAAAGGCACTAAAAATTACATTGAAATGTGCAACAATACTATATCGCTTAAATTCTAGTTTTATAGTGTTCTATCGCACAAAGAATACAATATGCGACAGGAGAATATGTCATATTTATCGATGACTGTGGCTGGAAAGCTAGATCTAAATCGAATACTGCTGCTCGCGTGATTGTTCCAACGGTAAGAGGTCGTATCACTCATAGCTGCTGTCAGTATACAAGGTGTGATATCACACTCAATATAATAGCATAAATACTAACATTTCAATTATATTTCTTGGAGAGCTATTAAATGAAGCTAGCATTACCGAACCGTGGCTAATATCTAATCTAATCTAATCTAGCCTCACGCTGTGTCCCTAGCGGGGTAGTCAGAAAGAACAGGAGCGCCAAACGCTACGGTCCCTGCATACCTCTTTCGCCTCGTCCACCGTCATCAACTTCATCATACATGCCCTCCGGGGGGTCCTTATGCTTTTAACGTGACCTTCCTCCAGTATCTTGGATACTGTGTTTTCGAAGGTCAACCGAGGTCTCCCTCTTACCGGATATCGGATGCATCTAATAATAAAACACAGCAAGGACATGAGAATATTGCAGAAACGACTCATTCATTTATTTTTCTACCAACTTATTCGCTCATATTGAATTGCCATTGAGAAAATATTAAACCTGTATTATACGAGATCCTGACGCCGATTACACATTTACAAATTAAACTGTGCAACACATTAATGATCAGATTTATCGAATGTGTGTCAATCGTTGCAGATTATCGGCAGTAGCAATTTCTATTAGTGAAGATGTTTTATATCGCAAGTTACATATGAAAAATATATATATATATATAGTATATAGTAAGGTAGGCCAGTGTAAGATACTCCATTCCATATTTTATTTTGGGGAACTGTACGCCGCACTTAGCCAGGAATATAAATTTTTATGATTTTGAAATTTTAATTTAACTTTTATCTATTTTTGCTCTGCAGTGGCTCTAGAGAAGTCCATGTAATATGTTTTTTTTTTATTCTTTAAATTTTGTTCATCGTGTTCTTACTCTTAATATTTCTTTTAATTTTCTCAAATTTGTTAATTTGATGTATAATAAAAAGAATTTGAACTGTTAAAATTGTGAATTTGGTGCGTAAAATTATAAGTATGAATTTGAAGTGCAAAAAATGTTATTCGAACACTTGTGTAAATTTTCATGACGTGGGTCAAAATTTTAATGAATTTTAAAAAATAATTTATTTTTTATTGTTATTATGATCACTATGGCATCTTTAGAACAGTAATTAACAATTTTTACCTATTGGTCTGAAAAAAAATACTTTACCTACAAGTGGAGCTGCTGCCAAAATACCTCTCTGTGCAGTAGTAGTACCTAGCTCACAAGCACTTGTAGGGATTATGATAGTGGTACCATATGCTGTGCAGACCATAGATATAATAATTAAGCCCGATAGGGCGACTAAAAGGTAACTGTAGAGCCCGTAACCTAAAAGTAAGTAAATAAATGTAAAATTATTATAAATTATAAATAAAAAAGGAATTAAATTTTTATCACACGAATTAGAAAGGCTATTGGATTTGATGTACACATTGTTCTTTAATTCAATATACGAGAGACATAAAGTGGCAACCTTCCAGTAGGTTCCCTGGATAGTCATATACAGTGTAACTAAAATAAACTGTTATTAAATGATGACGTCCGAAATCTGATAATCATAACTGTTCCATTCGGCTAATGGAAAATAAATAACAGGTGCTACGTGAACATGTAGGAATTTTGATATTTTCTTCCTGTTCAGCTTTTTTTATTTAATATATAGAAGGGTAGGCCGAATCTAGTGTACGAGACGCGCAATAAAAAACCTTGAACTTCTCACCTGCTTTGTTGAGGGCCTCCTCGAAACTAACTTTGCTGTCAGTTAAATCTGCCATTGTAAAATTACACTTTGCTTTGAATTATAAAATATAACTTGAAAACTTTTGTTAATTCATTTATAAACCACATATATCTAATAAGAAACTTTTTTAATATTATTTATTTATTTTTATCTACCATTTCGGCTGTTAATCGGTTTAGGATAGTATCATTACTGAGCGAAACTGTTGACTTTATCGTATAATTTTTTATAAAAATATCAGATCAATATTCAATTATCACAACAACGATGTGTTTATCTAAGGAATTATTATAGTTTTAAATTTTATTTGCTGAGTGTTTATTTAATATATAATAGTAGTAATATCCTGGGAAATTATTGTTAAAACCTTCACTTTCCTCCGAATTCTGGAGGCATTGCGTGGTGGCATTGCGTGTAGTGTGCGAGGAACTCGCCCCAGCTTTGTCTTCTTACCAGAGTGAAGAAATGAAAATATTAAATATTTCATTTCTTCGATTGGGAAACGAACCTATATCCTGTCGCATTATAGCGCATGCGTGTGCCCCTGCGCCACGACTGGCCTTGTATTTTTTATACAAACCACGTTACTTCTATTCATTTTTGCACAAAAATTGGCCTAATTCTTTACTACCATTGCATATTACTTATCTATTTATTACTTGAACTCGAGTGAGTACGGCGCCAATTAAAAGAAGACTTATGATTTTAACATGTCTGAACGACGTAAGTATCTGTAGTATGTTCATCAGTTTTATATACAAGCTGATCAGCAGTAAAAAAAATTGACATACACGGTACACGGTAGTAGTAATTTTTATTAATTATCAACTTTGCAGATAAAAAAAACATTATCGGTTTTTTTATCACGTAGTATTTTTATAGTGCGGTAATCGTTTGCAAGCTTAAAAATGCCGTGTTAATTGATTGACGTTTTTAATTTTTTTATTTTATTACACAGCATTTGAACGAATCAATACAATTTTTGTGAGTCCAATTGTCATTTGAAACAACGAATTATTATAATTTTCCTGCCTTTCCGGCAAAAAAATGCAAGCACGGCGTTGACACGATTGAAAAGCGGATAATCGAGTGTCTTTTAACTAGGTTCTCTTTGCCTATCCTTCTATATGTGATATCCAAGGAGCAGGTCTGCACTGGCGCTGAATACAAACACTCGTCTCCTTCAGTGCGATGATCGATTCGCAGAAGGCATTGTCTACAATGTTCCTTTTACTGTCCTGGACGGCCTTCATCACACTGGATGGTGAGAGGTTGCTACCCACTACAGGCATTCGGTCAGAGTATGATGCGCCTAATCAATGAAGGCACATACTCATGGCACATCGGGGATATCTCCTGACGTGCAATCTGATGCAGGTATTTGTTGAAGCAACCGCGCCGCGTCAGCGCACCAGCCCGAACGTCAGGGCCGCAAAATCATTTCTAACCAAGCGCTCTATCACCTGCCTGCCTGGGACCACCCGCCAAAAGTGTAGCCGCCGACCATGACACCGTACGGTATTGCTCTCACTGCTTGCTTTCGGCAGATGGGTCTTATTATGGGCAGAAAGAGCATCGGTCTCAGTCGGTCGGTCGGTCGCTCGGTCGGATCTCAACACACTGACATAAAGCCGTCGGTATGGAGAATCTCACTCTCCGACATATATAACCTTTTCTTATCGTTGGGAAATGCAATCGAATAGAATATTATATATAGTAACCTAACCCACCCCAACACAAAACACACAAAACTTACTAAAAGTAGGCATCATCAGACAAGGTGTGTCAATATTTGGTAAGTTAGTAACAGAAACAATGAAGTATTTTTATCACACTTTCATAATAATTATGGTTGTAAACATTTTATCATATGTTTTATAGTGGGGACACTTTATGACACAACAACAGCTTTATGCCATCAGGCGCAGTGGCACAAACATGTCACTGCGCCTAATCTAACCAGCAGTTCTTGAGATTGGCACGCTCAACCAAACAAACTCTTCTGCTTTATAATGATAGTGTAGATTAGTATAGATATATCTTAGTATTTTTAGTTGTTATTTATTTTTACATTCATACCTTATTCCACATTTAGTACAGCCAGTGAGCACCTAGTGTCAAAACACTCCATTTTGCGTCGTCTACACGAACTCGAAGTATTGTGTATTGAGTGGCGGAAATTTACGCCGCGTTTTATATTACCAGAGATAAAAATAATTTCATCCCCTGAGAGAAATCGAATTTAGGCAGAGCACATTTTCATTAATCACATATATTCATTTACAAAGGCTTACACCGTTTGTCCGCGTTCACACTAAATACACGGACGATTTCATGTAAATAAAGTGAATAAGTGTTGTTTTTACTAAGGTTTTTTAATTTTTTACGCAAATCGTAATGCGGCTTATTACTGCGGTGTGGTAAATTACTGCTTGAAATATAGGAATGATTATTAGGTGTATCTGCCAAGCGCGAATCGGACTCTCCCACCTAGGGTTCTGTACCAATTTCAGGATTATGATTGGGAGATACTTTATAGGTTTTGATGATGCAGCGAATAAAGTTAACAAAGTTTAGTTTGTGAGCGTATTCACTTATTTTGTCTAAAATGAGCTAAAAAATAAATTTATACTTTTCAGTTTTTTTTCTTTATTTGTATTGTAAGATCTTACGTTTTCCTATATTTCAAAAGTCATAATTTTGATTACAGGGTGGATTTGGTCCGAAATGAAGCAAAAAAGTTACCATATAAGAGTTCTGTTTTTTTCCTTTTGAGGTACAAAACCCTAAAAATGGGTTAATTATTTTAGTGTTTTCAGAATTGATTTAAATATTGAATAGAAAAATGTTTAGTTATTCCTCCCCTACCTATGTAAGCCGTAACTGCGCGCAAACTGCAAACGTATTTTTTCCCACATAAATTTCGATTCCGCAAAAAATCGAGTTTAAAATATATAATAGATTATATATTATTGCTCCACAAATCTCTATCTATCATTGAGAAATTTCAAACATTACGTCGCTGCGTGAGAAAGTGTCAACTAACATTGAAGAATCTTAAATCTTGAAATCTCGGTCTATATTATAACAATAATCGATTCTCGATTTTTTTCTCGATCGATTTCGATTTTTTTCTATCATCATACAAATAATAATTTACAAACAAAATCAAACAACAAAACATCATAAAACTATATAAATAGCAAATAACTTCTTAAGTACATATCTAAAATGAATGAAAATTGACACAACCTTCAACGTCGTCTGCCAGTTGGGGTCGGTATTTCCGTGACCGAGCCGCATCCGCACACCGCGTGGCTATAGTTTTGATATCTCCCATAACATCTATTATAATGGTGTACTATAGTACATGTAAAGTACAATTTCAATCTAGATAATAGTGACTATTATATTCATATACATTATTATATTTAATAGATTATTTTTAGCTTTACACTGTATCCCTAACGTGGGTCAGAGAAAACGGAGCGCAAAACGAGTGAGTGGTAGCACTCAGTTTAGATCATGTTTTTTTCTTGGCATTATTTGAATATGTCCCCAGAAGGATTAGTTTATGGTATTCTTGTACAATTATAAACACTGCTGTCAGTAATGTCAGCACTGATTGCAGTATTCAATTTACCTATTATATAAGATTGTATAAATTCTCGTTTTTATTCTCATTCATTTTTCATTTTTCTTGCATTTTAAAAAGTTTCCATAAGTTTTCGTCCCTTTTAACTTGTATTTTCACTTCGTCTATTCGTTCTTTATATTCTATTTCGTTTAGTGCGCTTACATATAATCCTTCTCTGCTAACGAGCCTGGGTATTGTCAAGAGCGCTAATATTAAATTTCAAATTAAGTTTGCTAAAAATTGGCCAGACTATATAGGCATTTTAACGGATGCATCTAAGTCATCGCATAATTCTAATGTTGGGGCAGCTTGTTGGATTTCTAAATTCAAAATTATTTTAAGTTTTAAGTGTCCCCCTGAAACTTCTACTTCTACTTTCTTCTTTGCTTGAAGACATATTGCTTGCAGAGTCACACAATTTACAAAAAGTTGTTATTTTTACAGATTGCTTAAGTGCTTTACAATCTTTGTTGCAAAATCCTTTCCGTACGTAGTCAATCTAATTTTCACCTTGTCCTCAAAATTAGGGAGGCTTTGTATCGCTGCCACGTTCAAGGGCTACTCTTATCGTAGTATATAGTTGATTCCTATGCCAAATCTGCGGTGTCCTCTGGCCCCGTAACTTATAATTTTATATTTACCAAAGACCTATTGTCCTCGTCAAAATTTTATTTAAGATCTTCATGGATTTTTTTTGGAATAAATCAGTATTAATAAAAGGTAAATATAACGCTTCTATCCAACCGGAAGTTCCAACCTTTCCGTGGTTCTCTCGCTATAGGCTCGCCAATAAAACTGTAACATCTACTATTTGTAGACTACGCCTAGGCCACCCGTGTACGCCTTTACATCAAAGATAATTCTATTTGTGAGTGTGGTTTGGAGGAAGGTTCAACGGATCTTGACTATAGGTCACAATATACTTTATCACCATTGCCGTTATGATAATTTGATAAATTTAAGGTTTTCAAATTCATTTTGTTCATTGTTCACCACTGATTTTATAAATAAGTTCTTGGGCCATCAATAATTAGCAAAACACTGACTTTTAGACATGAGATTGGCAAAATACTTTGTAAAAAAAACACTGACATCACTCGGAGCAAAATTGTTTTTATAGTCAACCGATTTTTCCACAGAATAATCACATTATTAATAATAATAATCACATTATTAAAAATTAATAAGTAGTTACTTAGATTTAGACTGGTAACTTAAGTTTATATAATATTTTAACCTATTTTATGACTTTGATAGAAGACCAAACTCCTCAACGATTGGGACTTAAGGACAATCTTTTAAATGTTATAGGAATTATAGAAGGTTTGGTTTGTTATATACTATAAACCTTTGTTCCTTAACATTGAGTTACGTCACTCAACACGCAATGCCTTTAGAATTCGGCGGAAAGACGGGAGTGGAGTGTCTTAACAGTAGGCTCCCTCTGCTATATGCGGGACACAGCATGAAGCTAAAAAAACAAAGATATACCTAAAATGATAAATATAATAATAATAAAGTATACACGAACATTTATTTTATATTATAATTATTTATACAATATTTAAGATATTTTATCACTTCTTGTCTCAAGCTGATTTTTTGAAGGTTTTCGGTCATCCTCCAGGAAAGCAGCTATCACAGCAGATGCTGCAATCATTAGAAATTGGTACATTTATAAGTAAATTAAAAAATATTTACTACGTACTGTAGTTCTTTAATATATATAGAATATATTAAAGAACTACACTTATTACTACAGTACGTAGTAATAAATAAATATTTAACGAAAGTCTTAAAATAAAACATAAAGGTGCATAAAAAATAAAAAAATATGCTTAACTTGTGGCCAGTCGTGGCACTGGGACACAAGATGGTAACTGTGAACGACGCAGGTTGTGGGTTCAATACCATTTTGAGGAAATGAGATATTTAATGTTTTCGTTTTATTGAATTAATGAAAATTAGTCGCCATTAATGAAAATTAGTCGGTAAATGGGAAACGGAGTATCCTAAATAGGATCCCTCTGCCTCCCAAGATGTTTGCGGGATACAGCTTAAGAATTAAAAAAAAAACTTAAAACAATCACTTACATGCGAAAAGTGTTGCATAAACGTAAAATCCTGTCTCGCAGCTTGTTTCTAGCAACGCATTAAGAATTTGTACTGACGCGAACGTTCCGATTCTTGTACTTGACATCGTAAAAGACACCGCTATCGCTCTGTAAGAAATATCGCAAAATATACTGTGAATTTACTTGTACAGCTAAAAATGTTTCTCTTCATTTTTTACCACCATTTATGACAAAAAAAATTCATAGCTTCAAGATGTATCACGCATACAGGGTATGTAGAGAGAACCACTTTCTAATTTTGGAGATTATTTAATCAGAATCTAGATTATTGAACCAGATTATTGAATCAGAATCTAGAGCGGAATTTGTTTAACGAGACTGAGGGTTAAAAATAATTTTATTATAATATGTTTCCCTGAGTAAAAATAAATGTTTAGACAGCTTGTATTTCATCATCATTTACACAGTTTAATATAGTATGTATGTACATACGTACCTAGATAGATATAAAATAACTAGATCTTTTTTACGAGCAAAATCAAATAAAATCGAAAGAAGCTTGTAATAACGATTTCTGAAATGTAATAGCAGTTTAAATTATCACATTAAAATAGCCAACCAATATTTTCTAGCTACGCTGTTAGCCAATTGTATTATATAAAAGAACTTACAAATCTTCGAACTTACCTAAGAGAAGTAGGAAACAATGACACAGTTAGAGCGGTGTATAATCCAAATGTCACAATACCAATGAGATAAATGAAGAACAGCACCGCACTACCGATCGCATTCGGTACCAGATTGACAATTATACCACATATTCCACAGAAAGACGTTATGAACATTACCATGTTTCTTTTGCCAACTCGATTGATAACCTAAAAAAAATATTATTTATACATTTGACAGTCAATAATCGAGAAATTATTCTAATATAATAATTAACAACAGCGACTATAAATAAAAATCACCTTCACGCTATATCTCGCACACAGTAGGCTAGGCAGAAGGAACTTAGTCTTAAGACACTCCATACCCAACTTTTGCCGAATTCTTGAGACATTGCGTGTTGAGTGGCGGAACTCAACGCCGCGCTTTGCCTCGACACCAAGCGAAGATATGTGATATTAGTTTAAATAAATATTTCATTTCCTCGAGTGAGGATCGAACCCACAACCAGTTGCGCTTACAGTCACATTCTGTGCCCCTGCGCCATGACTAGTCGAAAAGTAAAACATAATTGATATGTTTTTTATATTTTTAAAGTGTTATTCCACACTTAGGAAAAAAAATATTTATTTAGAAAACGTATAAAAATTTGAACGTAGCTAACAACATAAATAAGTTGTAACAAGCGTATAAAAGTTTCGACGTAGCTTGATGAGAACGTATAGCTTAATGGTCAGAGCGTCTGGTCGGTTTCCAGGAGGCGCGGGATCGAGTACCGCTACGTTCAAATTTTTATACGGTTTCTAAATAAGTATAATTGATACGTATTTTGGGTAATTTATTTAGTGATGATAACAGAATTAAGTATAATTATATTTATTTATTAATGTTGCTTAAAATTAGTATAGACAAGTTGGCAACTTAAAGAAATGACTCATGACCTAAGTTGACTCGATGACTTAAGGAGATGTGTAAATATAGAAATCGTATCTATAATGTCTTATTAGTCTAATTTTAAGTAATGCCTAAAGAAATATTTCAATGTATTAAAAAGAAAGAAAATAAATTAAATAAACAAAAGTGGGGAGCATGAGTCTGTAGTGTATAAATAATAATAAGGACATGTTAAAATGTTATCAATAATAAATCGATTGTACTTACTAAACTGTTAAGTCCATTCACAAGAGATTGCGCCGAGACAAGTGCAAGAACTAACAGTAGAGATGTCACATTCAATGAACAAGGTACCGCGTCTGGCTGTGGAACAACATAATAAATACAGTCACGTCCAAAATTGTACTGTTTTAGGATAATAAAAAAAATATTAAATACTATGATTATTATGGCAGTAATTCACGAAGCAAATGAAACTGAATGAAAGCATTGAAAATGTAATTTTTTTCTCACAGGTCGTAATTTTCAATTGGTTTTTACATTTTTAATACTCACATCTGGCTCAGCGTTGAGCCCACTTCTCATAATACCGCAAAGAGTTAATTCTGAGCCCTCCCCTGTGCTTAATATGTCTACTAATTGGTTAGTTATTGTTGGCAACCACACTTGGAAGGCTGCAACCCTGAAAGGAATAAAATATAGCTGATATTTCGAATGTCTGTGTCTTTTGAAAAGTTTAGCGGCGCTAGCAATAATAATAGAGGAAAATAGAAAAAAATAAACGAAAACTAGTAAGATTTTTTTTATGTCATACGGTAAAAACCTTAGAGTAGTTACTAAGTAATGTATTTTTTAGCTTCATGCTGTACCTAGAGTAGGCAAAGGCTGCGTAATCTTGTGATAAGACACTCCGTTCTCATTAAGACACTGCCATTTTACACTTTCCGGCTGTTTTCCCCGCCCACGCCGTGTTTTACTTCGTTACCGGAGCGAAAAATTAAAAACGCTTCACACTGTATAAAGGAAATAAATTAGAATATAAATTTAAGTAAATATTTCACATCTCCTTGAGCGGGGATCGAACCCACAACCAGTCGATTTTACAGTCACACCTTTTGGCCCTGCGTCACGTCTGGCCTGAGAAAATGAAAATGATAAATATTTAATTTCCTTAAGTCGATCGAATCCTCAACCGGCCGCATTTACAGTGTAACGCTTGTGCCTCTGCACCACGACTGGTCTATATAAGTAATGTTAATAATGTAACGTATATAAGTAATGTTAATATCGTCAATACTCAACTGTTGAATTAAAAATAGAACTGAAAGAAGTATTGTGTTCTTTAGCAGCGGCGCTCTGAATAATGGGAGGAACTGCTCCTTGATCGAACCTTTAGATGGCTGCGTAATTTCTTCTTGAATATTATGGATCTGTAACATTTTTTAAATAAAAAAATAGATATGTCTTGGGTAACCACTGTGTTTTTTTCAGCTTGACTCTGTATCTCTGTATATAGTAGGAGAGGCAGAGAGAACCTAGTATTAAGGCATTCCCCACTTTCCCACGAGTTTTCGAGGAATAAATTGGAAAAAATATTATCAAGAACAGTAAAACTTACTTCGAATTCTTCTTTTGAACCTAAATTGTTCAACCGGTAAATTTTCTTTAAAACATTTACAGCTTCAGTCTCCCGCCCTTTTGTGAACAAAAATTTTGGGCTCTCTTGCATGAAAAATACCCAAACAGCAGCGATAATACTTGGTGTAGTGTAAACCACAAGTAGAGTTCGCCAAGAATTCCAGAAAATGCCCAAGCGCGGCAGCTCGATTGAAAAAGTCAGTGGGATAATTGGTATCGCCACCACTGAAATAACAATGTTATTCTGTAGCCAATGATCACTTTGAAGGTGATCTTTAATATACAGCATCTCATATAATAAAAACAAAATATAATGATTTTGTGAATATCACCATGGTTTACAGTTTACTTAGTTTTTACAGTACACGTTTTTACAAATATTACATAATATATATATAAAAGAAGATGTTCCCACTGACTGAGGTAAGACGCAAGCAAAGCCGTAACCGCTGTGCGTAGAAACGTGAAATTTGGACAGATGTTTATTTTCAGAATGTCAACACCCATTAAGAAGGGATTTTGATTTTTTTTTAATTATTTATCAAAATATTCATGTAAATGATCTTACTGTATACTAAATGTTGTAAAATATAAATAGGGATATTAAATTTAGCCCTATTACAGGCTGTCATGGGGCAGTGGGGTGGCGCGGCGTATTATAAGCGAGATGATTGTGAATTCAGTCTCTACCCGAAAGAATGATTTTATTAGTTTTTTTCTATTCTGGTAGACAAAGCGTAGCTTTGTGTTTTAAAGGTGCGAATAGACTACGACTATAGACTTTTTTTATTTTCATTACCTGCCATAATTCCTTGGGACATTAAGAATATGCTATTGACCAGCAACACAACGACGCTACGTTTTGCCGTAGGAACACTCTCACTCAACATTGCCATAATTAGAGAATACTGGCCAGATGCTCTTAACAAAAAGAAATAAAATATAATATAAATGAAAAAGACATATAAAACATCGAAGAAAATATAAAGATCTTCATTTATTTATTATGCATTTTTTTTTTAAATATTTAATTATCCTATTTCTTAATTTCCACGTTTTGTAAAGTAGGTGAAGAAATCTTACGGCTTATCCGTTTTCTGTAAATCCAAAAAGCTAATAATATATCCTGAACTGAAGTATATTTATATACACACAAAAAATACAATTTACACCTATCATTTTGTGTTACGAGTGAGCCTACATTCTGAATATACACAATTTTATATTTCTTTTATACTTACAATAAAGTAGCAGTAAATTGAAAAATCATAAGCATAATCCAATTGACGGATAAGCTGGCAAGTGCATTGACCGTCGCTGCCGCTATCAAAGATATGAGGAGAGTATACTTCCTGCCAAAAACGTCTGCAAAGTACCCCCATAACATTGCTCCAAGAATCAAGCCTAGAAATAGAAAGCATATAAAACGAAATTACCAGTTTACACGCAGCAACAAAGTCGTAAGCAATAATAGAGTGATGAATCATTCCTTAATTCCTAAACGTGAACATGGACCTAAGAGATAACTACTTAATTATTAAATTAATAATTTTACGTACCAAATTTACAATTTTACATTCCAAATTATTCATTCGCCGTCACAATTGACAATATTTTTTTTATAGCAGCATATTATTGGTTCGAATATGTTATAAATATTTTAAAATTAAAAACCTTACATTATACATATCGGCGAAGCAGCTATAAATCTTCGATTGCAATAATTTATAAGCAAATATTTTCTAATAAGCGTTCACTATTTACGGACAGTCGCTTTAGACGGGATCGTTCCTTGACCTCAAATGTTAGCTTTGTAAAGAGTAACTAACGCTTAATTAACGCTTCTTACTATTTTCGATTCGAGAATTTGCCACAATTTTACTAGGACAAAGAAGTCCGGCAGTTAACTATTTGAAAAGAATTGGCAAACATCTTGCATTATCATTATCTAAACTTACAACTTTATGTTATAGATACCATCAATATTGAGCTAGAATTCTTTATGCTACCTGATTATGAAAGGTCAATATATATTCTAGTAGGAATGATTCTTATTCATGATACTAATTGATTGTTACATCCAACGGAACGAAGGTAATACATAATGCGCTGGTGAATCAAGTGATTACATGTTCACCTCTTTTTGATAACTTGGACTGCGATCAAACAGACGACGGTGAAATCATGATCATCATTACGTAAACTACTAAATAAATATGCATATTTATTTATTCACGGATATCCAATAACGCGTGTCAACATTGGAAAATCAGAGATCAGATTTAAAAATCCAGATAAATTCGTAGAAATAATACTATATCGACTTAGTCCAATAGAAAAAAGCTTATATGAGTTAATTGATCTATGTAACGCATGTTCTGTTTATCAGCAATGCATTAATGGAGCCTTAACAGCGTTATTGAGTACAGCTGCACAAGTTTCTGTAGATGACGTATTGAGCAAATATATAAATCTCTCAGAGGGAATCTCATACCTACTCTTGCCAAATGATAATTCTAAGTAATTATCTTTGGGCAGCGGAAATTTGTAAAAATCTTCCTACAGAGATGCAAACAACATAAATAAGTTGTAACAAGCGTATAAGAATTTCGACGTAGCTCGATGAGAACGTATGGCATAGATGGTCACGGCGCTTGGACGGTTTCCAAAGAGGCGCGGGTCCGCATCTCGATACTTTCAAAATGTTATACATTTTCTTTAAAATATTTTTCTTTCCTAAATTTGGAATAACACTTTAAAAATGTTAAAAGATTACGTATTCATTAAAAATAAACCTCTAAATCAAACTTCACTTGATCTTAAATTTAGTGAACCATATAAAGTTGACCGAGTACTAGACAATGACTGCTACTTAGTTAAAAAGGTGATCTACAGAGGCGACCTAGCAAGGTAACTCATGTTCCGCTACGCCGCGCACCACAACCTGGCGAACTGCTGACGGCGGTGAATAAACATAATGTTAATCAGAATGCTGTGGTAGATCAATTTAAATCTTTAACAAGAAAAATTGCAAGTTCAGACAGCTGACCACAATCTACGAGGTGATAATGTATCAGACGATGACGTATCAAATAAAAGGTAAAATTAAACTGTTAAAATTTATATGATACTTTTAAAACCCGTTAGAACAACACTTATAACACTAAATATGCAAAATAATTGCACGTAACAGAAAGCAAAGCAACAAAGGTTGCTTACAGCTATTGACTAAAAAAAAATTCCTTCTATTGTTACATGTTAAACTAAAAATATAAAGGACACAGGCAGGTGCAAAGCGTGCACAGCCTGTCAGCATGGCCGTATCGGTACAGCGTTATCGATTGCAATAATTATTTAATTACCTAAATTCGAAGGTCATTCATTACATTTCAATGAATTCATAATTTATTATTATTTGTTTTATTAGTCTTCTATTAATTACCTAAATTTATATGAGTTTAATTTACAATGAATTCATGATTTGTATATCGGTGCAGTGGCTATAGTTCGAATAATTTATTTATTCCTAGATTCTGAAGTCAATACATTATAATGAACTAATAATTTATTATTATTTGTCTTTAATATTCTAATTAAAATCAGCTTCACACTGTATGCACATGCTGCACATGCTGTCACACTGTGCTCCTGCGCCACGACTGAAACACAAAATTTACATGAATTTAATTTACAATGAATTCATAACTTATTATTATTTGTATTTTTAATTTTACGAAATTTATTATTATGGCAACATTGATTTTGTCACTATAAATACGACTAAGAAAGCACATTCGTGGCCTCTATCACGAGCGTCCATCAAAGCTCATACTAATTCTTCAGGGGCGAGCTACTCTCGCCTATTCCCGTCCGTGACGCCCTTTCGAAAAAAAAGTATACTCGTGGTACTTTATTTGTTGTAAAGTAACGAATAAACGAGGCTTTGGAAATACTTATTTAGTTTTCTTTAAAATAAAAAATGAATGACCATCAAGATAACACTTTTAAAAAGTACAAATAGAGAATCTACTTTAACATCAGAGTGGGATCGGAACTAGCTCCGATCTCCATCAATACCTTATCAGCTCGCTTACCGCCTGAAAAATTGGAACCAGCCATAACCCAGCATCCAGCGGCGGAGTGAATAATTTCTGTTTGAAACATCGCGTGTCATGTTGCGGAACTCTACGACGCACTTTGTCAGAGAAATATTTTTTTATGATTTTGAAATTTTCATTTATTTATTTTTGCTCTGCAAAGGGTCTAAGGAAAAACAACATTAATATTATACTTATTTAGAAAACGTATAAAAATTTGAACGCAGCGGGACTCGAACCCGCGCCTCCTGGAAACCGACCAGGCGCTCTGACCACTAAGCCATGCGTTCTCGCCAAGCTACGTCGAAATTTT
>DWLH01000459.1:0-20374 GCA_018249795.1 Heliconius telesiphe telesiphe
CGTCCTCCTTATACTCCCACAGCGCTGGACTCCCGGAACATCTGCAGCCAGGATTTCTGCCACATACTAACTATTTGATACCTTGGGACTGTGCTGTAAGGATGGATGCCTGGAGAGCCAGAACTAGAAAAACGCCCACACATAATTTGACTGTGAAGATATTTATTGGTTTTGAATATGAATGTCCGAGGGGACATAGGTATGTTGTGTGTTTTGTTACGTATTTATTAAATATTTTGCTCTATTTCTTTTTGTATTGATTTGTAATATTGAAGTCGGTTTTAGCTGTTTGATGATTCATTGATTGGTGAATTTGAATCTTGAAAATGCCATTTACACTTATAAATAATTAACTTTCGCAAATATAGTAAATAGTACTAGTAACGGAGTGCGAAACGCTAATAACTCTGCATATCTCATTCGCCTCGTCCACTGTCACTATCGTGGAGTTTCATGCTTTTTTACGTGACCTTCTTCCAGTATCTTTGATATCGTATTTTCGAAGGTCAACCGAGGTCTCCCTCATTTTTCTCACTGCTCACTTTTCCTTCATTAATCGTTTTTGCCATGTTTTCATCACTAAAAACATTAAAAGCTTCAAATCAGCTCAGCTGTTTGCAGCAGCGACTCAAGGTATGTGTATTACTCAGGTTTATGATGTCGTCGCCCGACACGGTAGTGAACGGCAGCGTGAGCGCGTGGGCGCGCGAGGGCGCCGCGGCCAGCGCGGGCGCGCGCCTCGCCGCCGCCGCCATGCCCGCGCAGGCGCCCTGCGTGTGCCGTGCGCACGCGCCCGCGCGCCTCGCGCGACTGCACGCCGTCACGCCCAAGGCGCCCGTGCACGTCACGCTGGAGCCCAAGGTCAGTGAGCTTGGCGTGGTCGCCTAGCAAAAGGAGCTTGAGTCCCTCACAAAGGGTGAGGTGGCGCCCTCATGTCCGTGCGGTACGGTGGTCGATGTGTGCGATCAAGGCACCCGGCACATCACGCTGGAGGTTTCCAAAGTAGTTCACTTTGTAGTTGCCAAAGAGATTTATAGTATAAAAATTTAGAGTAGCGAATTTGGTGAAGATAATCTTGTAGTAGTAGAAGAAACTCCAAGTTGAAACATTGTAAGTTGGTTGATAACAGCAAGCTAGAGAGCTAAATTTTGTTCTGGTAAAATATAAGACATTCTATCTTACCAGGATGAAAAAAAAAAAATTAAAAAAATAAATAACTTAAATACATTCGTTGCTTTACTTGATGATAGCACCCATAATCATCGTCCTCTGTAGAACGAGCTCTGTAATGGTCTCCCTTCTATTCTTTATTTTCCAGATTTACGCTTTTTCTTGCATGTGGCATGGTAAGCAGATCCCTCTGCCTAGCCTAGTGATAAGACATTCCACTCTCCACCTTTCGCCGAATTCTAGAAGCATTGCGAGTTGAGTGGTGGTGGTGGAACTGGCCAGAGCAAAGAAATGAAAATATTAAATATTTTATTTCCTCATATGGGGATCAAATCCACAACACGATTCAACACCACGAGTCACGACTAGCCTCTTTTACTCTTAATTTTCAATAATAAACTCTTTTAATATATTCTCAAATCAAATTTGATCAGTGTCAAGGATACATGATATTCAATTCTCGTTACATAATTTTTTGATTTTATTAAGGTAAATTGAAAATACTAATTTAATAAACATATATATTTAATTTTTTTTATAATATAAAGTATAATATGCAGGAATAATTATGAGAAAAGCTTAAAAATCGGCCAAGTGTGAGTTGGATTATTATGTATTTTGTATGGGAACCCACATAAATATTTAAATAATTCCATTTTTTTGTTTGTTGTTATAGCGGCAACAGAAATTGAATTTGAATTTATTAACAATATGGTCCCCCTTGCTCTTGCTTGCCTTGGGTAAAAATATGAAACATGTTACAATGTTTGACTATAATTTTTTTTAAACATTTTGATATGTAAATATTCCTTTTTTTACGTTCTCTTTTCTACAACTCCGCTTGTCCCAAACTGCCGGATAAACTTGGCTAAAGGCACCTAATACTAAATACTCTCGTTTTCCCACTTTTCCAATGTTTGAGTCATTGCGTGTTGAGTGGCGGAATTTAACACAGCGCTTCGTTCACAACGACATTCGTTCGTTTACAATGACATTTTAAAAAGCTACAAAACTAAGCTTAGTGTAAAATTACAGGTACAACCAATACCAGGTGGTCCCATCTTCATCCCGCAACCGGTAGGAGAGCCGCCAATCAAACTCTCCGCCTCCGCGTACTGGATACTCCGCTTTCCATACATCTACGCGGATGAACGAGGCTGCCTGCCGAGACACCAGCCCGGCACTATACTGACACCTATGTTTGGTTTACAGGAATAAACTAATGTTAAAGGCTTATTATTATTAAAATTTAATAAGAAATTAAGACTTTTTATTGCTTTACGCATGTAACAGATTCAAATAATATATAAAAGTAATTATATATTTTCCCCTCGATTTGGAGACTGCGTGCTAGGTGACTGAACTCAACGCTGCGTTATAGACTATTTATTACATGACAGTAACTAAACAAGAGGATTTTGCCCTTATCCTTAAACTAGTAGTAGATTTATCCATCTAACTTCATCGTCGGTTTCTAGTAATATACTTGATATTGCAATAATTTGACATAATTTACACTTTAAAATGAAATTATTACAACAGTGTAACTGTTCGTTAATTAAAACAAACTAAAATGTTTTGAAGACATGACTAAGATATCATGTTCTGTGTCCCACGTTGGACGCCAAGATTATAACGTCTTACTTCATCGTACAACAAAACCTACTAGGAAATCTATTTAATTTTTGAACAAAACCCGACTGTGTACTCATTTTATGTCAAATCATTTTAAGACAAATTACTTACAGTGTAGATTTCGTCAAAGAATATTTAATAACAAGGCTTAGGCTTTAGGTTGCTCTGGTCTCTACATTTTCTAACGAAACGTAAAAATGTTAATTTATGTTGTTATATCGTAAGAATAAAAATGTCTTAAAAATAATTAACCTTCCTATAGTGGATCGAACCTATAACAAACCCATATACGGCAAAATACTGTGCCACGATGGCCTATTTCATATTTTTAATATGTATTTTTTTGCCTCTTTATTGAATGAATTTGTATATCATGTAAATAAATTGAAATAAGCTTAAAACATGTATTTTCATTAGTAAGCATTACAGGCTTATTAAAATATATTCTACGAATGCCTATTTAGTTTTTTTTAACTTATTTATTTTTGATTAGATTTAAATAACTTGCGTGAATACTTGATTGATACTTTGTATCGTTTTGTATGTCCATAAATAAATATATATATATATATTAAGTTATTTCTTTTACAATATACTTAAGAAATAAAATGAGTGTTTTATTTACCTTATATTCAATAATTTTATATTAATTAACATGAACTCTATTTTTTTTATTTCATTAAATTCACCGGAAATTTAATGCTAGATACTAACTAAGCTTTAGTCACAAATTTGAAAAAAGAACATAGATTTTTCATTAATTAAAATTGTTCTCTATTTTTATTTATTTAATAAAATATGTATTACATAATAAAAGAATACCATTTTAAGTTGTAATTTTGATTTAAGACGAATGCGATAATTTTTCAATGTCAGCAATAATTTAAAAGGAAATAAAATACAATTTTAATTTGACTTCTAAAATTAAATTGTATATTTTTTTTAAATCAAAGTTATAAAAATTATAATAATGAAATTAACAAAAAACATACTAAATTAAAATTTGATTTAAAGATATATGTAAAAGTTGATGAAAGGGGCGTGGCTTAGCAGCAAGTGGCGGAATCCCCACAACGTAGCAGGGGGTGGTGGGGTCAGTCTCGACTTCGTGCGTCGCCGCGCGCATTGCCGCCTTCAGTTGACGTTGGACTGCCGAACTGACTAGAAGTCTAGGACAATATCTGCCCAAGTCGCATCGTAAACTTTAGAAAACTTTTTGGCGGCACTTATGCCGCTTTTACATCAGGTGCGTTTTTTTAGATTATGTTACTTTTGAATTCTTTAAGCCTTTGATTTGTACTTTCAAGCAGCATCTACATTCGATGACTCATTTTTAATTGGCGGTTATAATTTTTTTTTGTTACAACTACCCTCGTTTACCTTAAATTGTCATACCTTCTATTTTTTACTTCTTTCAGATACACTTTTATATACATTTTTTTACTTTTATGTACGCTTTTTTATATTCATATAAGGTTTCAAAATATAAATTGGCTGTTTAGGATAACAACCGCGGTGGCGGCGGTTCGCGCGAGAACCGTCGCTCGCTGGCAGAGTTTTTGGGATTTGATACATCGCAATTCGGTGAAGCTGCCACGCCGAAAACTACCAGGACTACTGTAAGTGATTTCTTATTAATCTTACTTTCTTGCTTAACTTTACTAACTTCATAGCAATTGTTGTTTTAGTTTTAGTCGAATATTTACATTGGAAGTTCTTTAATATCCCATTACGTGGGCAATAATAGCGTCTAGTCATTGCGAGATGTGTATCTAAAATGGCTCTACGATTGCAACAGACATATCGTTCCGTAATGTCAAACTTTTTAAGTAGTTTTCATAATGGGGTAGGTTTAAGTTTTCAAATTGTTTTTACTATAATGTTTTTTATAATTAATGTAATTCAGTGACCGGACCCACGTTGGGCACCAGAAATTTTAAGTCTGGTTTCTTAATTGTAGCGACTTAATTTACGGGTTGATATTCTAATATATTACTTGCAATTTATAACTTTTACAGTTAAATGCTATTGTTTCTCTCATATTGATTTTTTCTTAATTTTCGACCGTAGGGTAATTATATATAGTAACCCATGCTGGGTGCATCACATATTCGTCTTATTATGCACTTGAAAGCCTCAAGGCTTGATATTTGAGTACAAAGCACTCGACAGTTTTATTGTTCGTTCATAATGTCCGTACGACATCCGTTTTGATGGCAGTTAATGTTCGAGAGACGGCTGCCAGCTACCCTATTAATGGGCGCGCCGTGCCAAATAATGCAGCCGCGACCAAGCGGCTTGTATCAGCCCTGGATCCTGGATTTCTTAATCTTGCTTATAGCTTGCATTTAAAGTTTACTGCATTTTAGCTAATGTATTCCGTTATATTTTTAATCTTTGAAAGTAATTCAGAATTTCACGAAAAATTCAGAGAAAGGATGTGTTTCTTAAGAATCGATAACTTCCCAGTCTAGGTTTACCCCAAATTCAAAACTTATTTATTTTGCAGATTTAGTTTCTTTGCCAACTTTAAAAATTATAGCTATGAATATTCATTTTATTTGAAATATAGCGCTAATACAGTTTCTGTGTAATGGTTTCAACCGAGACGCGGATTTTCCGAAACCAAAGTGATTCATCAAAAATATTAAATCGGGGAAAAATGTAAAAAATATCTCAAATCGTAATATAGATCATACAAGCTACAGCGGGTGCCTATTTCGTACATCAAATGGAACACTATTATAATTGCCTCCAGTCTCACTGCCGCGACATTTCGACAAATCTTCCAAAGCGTTAAATCCCGCTTGCATCTTAAAATTGCCAAGTTCCCGTCCTTTAAGTGCAGTAATACAATCTCTTTTAATAGCCTTCCCGATCAAAACGGTCGCATGATTTATCGTACGTACTCCATAATGGCGCCAATTTTATATCTATAAATGCTCTTAAATGGTGTTTTCTTAGTAATAGTTGGCTCAATATCATAGCTTCACGCTGTATCCGCATGTAACGGGGTAGGCAGAGGAAGTGTAGTGTTAAGACACTCCGCTACCCTCTTTCCGCCGAATATTTAAACACTATTCAATATTTAAATTAATTTTCTCTTATAAATCACCATTATTTTCTATATAGTTGTAGTATATTTAAACTTTCCGTATCTATACAAAACTAATCTGACCTAAATTTATTCGTTAACCGCCATCCTATTTAAGAATGGATTGATTATTCTCGTAACACAAATTCGAAATGTAGAGTATATTACGAATAGAATAAGAGATGATTCAGCAACTTAAATCGATTTTAGTGTTACTCGTGTACCTAAGTTGTTTCATTGGAAAGTACTAGTGTTCTTTTCGTTTAGATTTTGAGCAAATTTGTAATATTTTTAAATAGAATATCGAAATTTGATGGCAAATATATGTAAATCCGTCACTTCCGGCAAGTATACGGTGTACCGGCGCGAAGGTAGTTTCCTAATTACTCTTACGACCTAATTTAACGCTTCAACATGCTCGCTATTTCTAAGTTCGATTGATTTTGATATTCCATTTAGGTATGTCTTATGTAAAATTAAGTTTCCGGTTCAACTATCGGTGTTGTAGTGGAAGTATTTGAAGCTTACCTTATTGAGCACTTGGTACTATTAAAACGGAAATGTAGTTTTTCTATTCGTGAAAATGCTTTTTCTTTTCTTCTGTAATATTAACCAGGAATAGATTAGTCACATGGTAATAATCTCCGTTCTCCAGATAAATATAGGAATTGTTTGCTTTGCTATAAATATATTACTATTTACTGCTTGAGGCAGTTTGGCGCAGGGGCGAAAGCATGCGGCTGTAAATGTGACGGTTGTGGTTACAGATTCTTACTGGGGGGAAAGAAATATTAAACATTTTCTTTGTGAGGTAAAGCGTTTGCGTTAAGTTCCGCCACTGTCTCTGCAATGCATCTAGAATTCGACGGACAGTGAGGAACAGAAGTGTCTTAATAGGAATCGGTGTCTTTACAATACATCCTCAGGTTCCCTCTACCTACCCTCCTACAGACGGGAAAAAACGTGACATTTAACTTTAATTTTTAACGGTTAATTATTCGAATAAAAATAATGTAATGTAATAAAAAATAAATCAATTCTTAACAGAATAAATCAACAATAAACATTGCCAAAATACATAATACAATACAATACAAATAAATTTTCAAAATAAATGTTCGACCTTTTAAATTTGTGTCCGCAACAACCTCCAGCCCCCTAATATATCTGTTCTCGCATAAATATTGTATACGTTGTTCTAATGTTCGAGGGTTTAGGTTTTCTCCATTACTACTCTACTAATAATAAGTCATCCCGACGGGGACTACCTGTTACTAGGGGAGATGAACTTGTGACCTAATGCTGAAAGACCTAAGCCTAAATCTTTATATCGTAACTTTTTCCAGTTTCTTATGTGCTGCTTGAACTTTTTATTTCTTCTACAAATTTCAAGTGTTTTTTTTAGCTTCGCGCTGTATGCCGTACATAGGCGGGGTAGGCCGAGGGAACCTGGAAATGTACACTTTCCACCGAATTCTGGAGGCATTGCATGTTTAGTTGCGGAACTGAACTCGTTACAAGAACGAGATTATCAATATATTTAATATTCTATTTCCTCGAGTGCGAATCGAACTCCACAACCTGTCGCGTTTAGCCACGACTAACCTCAATCATTGCCAACCGACACAATTCAGATAAATTAGTTATATCGAATACAAATTTAGCGGAAATTGCTCTATTTCTTCTATTGACAACTTTCAATTTCATTATTGATGCTATGCCAACCAGATATTCAGAGTGGAGTACCCGTTAAACGCGTTGATCGCTTCTCTTCGAGTAAACAATCCATCGACGGCTGTGCCAGCACTTAACCGGGTCTCCTTGTAAACTTGCAACTTTTGTATCTCTTATTTGGCAGGCGTCTGCCGGGGAGGCTATTGGCAGGAGCGGGCAATTTAATATTATTTGTGAAGGCTTATGCCAGAGTTTCAGTTCAATCGGAACTCTAAAAGTAGCATTTTTTATTTATTTACAGTGAAAATGTGAATGTTAACAATTATTATACTAAAAGTTATTTGTTTTATATTTGATTCAAAATTATTAAATTTGTAAAATTAATTGATATTGTATGGTATTCTTATATTAAGGATTTACTACAATGATTGCGGATAGTAACATTTGAATACGCTAAGTTATTTGAGAATCGGGATTTTCCGCTATTGTAGTGTGTGCCATCAGTCTAGACGAGCTGTATTACCATAATATATCACATCGCTTAAGAATAGTTTTACTGTATAACCTAATTTTCTACAAATACTAAAATCATTTTTGTTACTTGATAAAGTCCAGCCTACAATAATTATAATATCGTATTATTTTTTAGTATTTTTGGACATGGTGGTAAATTATTTTTTACAGGAAGGTGGTGATAATGAGTGGCGATGGGAGACCCCCAGCAGCCCTGAGGCAGGACAGACTCCACGATCGCTGGTTCCATCTACATGTTTTCCGCCGCGTCACCCAACTGCTTACGCAAGCTACAGGTTTGTAAACTTATGTATAATGCTTTATATATTAGTTTAATTGTCAATTTACATCAACTGAATTTAATTATTATTCATGTGTGATTCTCATATTGCATGCTACATTATGCTTGCGTCTTTGAGTTGTGCCACTCAAGAATTCGATGGAAAGTGGGGAACGGAAGAGTCTGAATAGAGAATAGCGTCTTAACACTCGGTTCTGTCTCCCCTGCTGTTCGCGGGATACAGCGTGAAGTTAAAAAAAGCTCTACACTTCCACTCACTTTCGCAAGTTGTCTGGAAGAAATCTTAAATCAAATATCTAACATTACTTATTTGAAATTTATTAAGTAATTTGAAATATATTAACACTAGTCCAGTCTCGTATCACGTTGTATAGTTTCCTTTCATATCGTGAATAAATAATTAACGGGAACCTTCAAATCGATGCACAAACAATTAAACGCGGACTCCTCGAGTACTTTAAAGTACCTGAAGTGATTAAAGAATTTTTGTTACAGCGAGAGCGCGAGGCCGGGCGGCGGCTGGGACAACTCGGGCCAGGGCATAACGGACCTTGTGGCTTCCTTAGTAAGTCTAATTTTTTCTATCGTTATTTATAATCCAAGCTTAAATCACACTATAGAGGTATATGTTAAAATTTCTGGAGACTATATCCATAGTCCATGGTTTGGCTGGAAGAGTCGTTACCTATGGGTTAATAGATTTTACATATTTTAAATGAAACTATTTTAACCGGATTAATCGCGTATATTTGGTATTATACACTTTTGGAAACCTGACGACAGACGGACGACCCGTAGACTGCCCGTGGTCTACCCGTGATCGCGGACTTGATTATACATATAGAAACATTCTATGCTAAAATGAAAATAAAATATATATTACGTTTTTATATTATATTTGTTTTATAAAATACATGACAAAGTGTTTATACAATATTCACATTTATATGTATATAATATGATGAGAGGCTAGTTGTGGCGTAGGGGTGAAGTGAGCGTCTGCAAACGCGACAGGTTGTGGGTTCGATTCCCACTTGATGAAATCGAAAATATATTTTCGTTTCTTCCCTCTGGTGTTGCACCGTTGATTCCCGCCACTTAATATAAAATGCCTCCAGATGGCAGAAATCTGCCACGTATAGCGTGAAGGTGAATTTTTTTTATTAAGTTTACTAAAGAGGATCTAATATTGTTTAACATTGTGATGTGTACAGTAAGTTGAATGTTTCAGAAGGCCCTGGCGATGCCTCCCGCGAACAACGCGCGCATCAGCGTCTATCAGACGCGACTCAGCTGCGAGGGACTGGAGGCTGTAAGATATCTTTTTTTATTGTATAAAAAATTATTAAAATATTGCTATTTTTCTCGAAACTTGAGGATATCGTGGCGTTGTGGAAGAGTCACTATGGTTTGAAAGATTTTCAAACCACAATCGTCGTTTGACTTGAGGGGTAATGAAGAATTTAAGTTTTTTATCCGATTATTTTTACTATGAAATATGCGGCCTATAATATATTGAGGCCGGTCGTGGCGCAGTGGCACAGGGTGTGACTGTAAAATCGACTGGTTGTGGGTTCGATTCCCACTCGAAGAGATGAAATATTTACTTAAATTAATATTTCCATTTCTTCGCTCTGGTGTCGAGGCAAAAGCGCGGCGTTGAGTTCTGCCACTCAACACACAATGCCTCCAAAATTCGGCAGAAAGTGGGGAACGGAGTGTCTTAACACTAGGTTCCCTCTGCCTACCCTGCTGTGTGCGGGATATAGCGTGAAGCTAATTTAATTTAATGAAATATGCGGGACTGCGCGCGAAGCTAAAAAAAATATAATATTGCCATCTCACTTGGTCAAAAACGTAATATTAATTAGAAGAGAAAAATTTTTTTTTTTTATTTTTTAATTAGGTGGAATCGCCCTGGCCGCCTGAAGGCGCTCGAGCGCAAAATCGAAGCGAAGACAATCGGGCACTACCGCGCCGAGCATCGTTTTGTAAGTATTTCTATTGAAATATTCTATTAATTATATTAAATTAGAGTCCTTACTCCTGCTATCGGTTCTATGTAAATATCAAAAAAAACCGTCTTATGTACGTTATGCTCGTAAAACAATGTAATATGTACCTTTATAGTACCTTTCTAGTAATTCTGATTGACTAGACTAAACTAGCTTCACGCTTTATCCCTAGCGGGGTAGTCGGAGAGAACGGAGCGCCAAACGCTACGGTCTCTACATACCTCTTTCGCCTCGTCCACTGTCATCAACCTCTTCATACATGCCCTCCGGGGGGACGTCATGCTTTTTACGTGACCTTCCTCCAGTATCTTCGATACTGTGTTTTCGAAGGTCAACCGAGGTCTCCCCCTACCTCTCTTACCGCTCACTTTCCCATCGTAAATCTTTTTTGCCATTCTTTCGTCACTCATTCGTTTCACGTGCCCAAACCAGCTGAACACGTTCCTCTTAATTCTCACCGTGAAATCCTCGCTAGTACCTGTCATTCTGTGAACCTCTTCATTGTGGATTCGATCAGCTAAACTGACTCCGCATATCCTACGAAGAGATCGCATCTCCACAGCATTCATATTTCTTTCATTCTTCTTCTGTCATATCTACGTTTGGCTGCCGTATATCGGTACCAACACTGCATTGTATACGTGCAGCTGTGCTGACGTTTCGCCGTCAGGCCGCCGGCAGCTAAGGCTCCGTTAACCCTATTATCGGCAGCAATACGCCTTTCCACATCCATCTCGTATCTTCCATTATTAATACTAATAATTTCAGAGACTTAGAAATAGTTTGTTACTATACTAAGCCCCATGTTGAGTTGTGAGTTCAATGTTATACAGGATGGAAGTGTCAGCCACTTTAAATAAAACCACAGTTTTAACTACTCTACATAAACCGATCAATGGCACACTGCCGCATCCATGTCCTACGTCTAAACTGTTAAGGTATCTTGATTAATTTCTTTAGGTATGGGTTTAAAATATTTTGCCCTATATGCTGTTCCCGTAAAAGGAGCGCTGACACTTCCTCCCTATATAGTACATAATTGTATTTTAATTAATCATACCAAGGAAGTGATAATTTTTAAATCAAATGTCATTCAAATTAGAATTGTTTAATGTCAGGTGGCGCAGTCCCGTCCCGCAGCTCGGACGCGCTGCGCTGGAGCGGCGCGCTGCCGGCGCGCTGCTTGGACCCCAGCAGCGGGTTCTCGCCCAAAGTGTTCCTTGGAGGCTTGCCGTGGGACATCACCGAGCAGGCCCTCATGAACGCGCTAAAGCATTTCCAGCCTGTGAGGTACATATTTTACAAATTGTTTCATAGGATATTTTTAGAAAGTTTTGTTAGATAAATCAAAATGAGGTTCACGGCGTATCCCGCACACGGCAGGGTAGGCAGAGGGAACAAAGACACTCCGTTCCCCACTTTTCGCCGAATGCTGGAGGTATTGCGTGTTGAGTGGCAGAACTCAACACCGCGCCATGACCACCACAATCTTACTACTTAAAATATTTATTCTTAATGAGGGGCCAGCCACTCAAAGAAATATTTAATTTTCATTTCATTACCTCGCTATAGTAACGAGGGAAAGCGCAGTCCTCCAGAATTTAGCGGAAAGTGGCGTTGGCGGGAGACGGAGTGTCGCACACCTAGGTTCCCTGATTTGAAGTAATTACAAAACGAACATATATTGTAACAAAGAGTTCAAAGTAGTCAATCTGTACCAGAGTGGAGTGGCCGGGGCGCGGCGGCGGCGGGGCGTCCCCGCGCGGGTACGCCTACGTCACGCTGGAGAGCGAGCGCCGCGTGCGCGCGCTGCTGGCGGCCTCCAGAAGGGACGGCGCCGACTGGTACTACCGCGTCGCGTCGCGGAACATGCGCAGCAAGGAGGTATGTGCTTTCTAGAACTACATGTTTGACTACCGATTTGAGGAGAGGTCAGTCTTGCTAACCAGGTTTTGCGGGTCGATATTAAATTTAAGGATAGAATTTTAGTAGGATTAAATTATATCAATCCAAAGGCACTAAATATCCTTAATATAATTTAAGTCGTTACCGTTTACATGTTCTGTTTACTGTCAACGCAGTCGCTATTTTTGCGGAATATTATGGATAATATACAAAATGATGTAAATCAATAACTTGTCTAGAAACTAGCAATGCGTTAACGAAGAGTTGGTACTTTTGTAGGTGCAAGTGATCCCGTGGGCGGTGTCGGACTCCAACTGGGTGGCCCCGGGCGGGGCCGGCGCGGGCGCGTCCGTGCGCCTGGAGCCGGCGCGCACGGTGTTCGTGGGCGCGCTGCACGGCATGCTGTCGGCCGGCGCGCTCGCCACCATCATGAACGACCTTTTCAGCGGAGTCGTTTACGCTGGTAAGGATTGGAAGATGCAAGTATATCCCGTTAATAGATATAGAAAATATTATAATATATTTTAAGAGTAGCCTTTAATCTCTTAAATATTCATTTTCCGAGTAAAATGGTACTGTACAATTTAATTCTTTACAAATATAATTTTTATAAAAAGTCCCAGCATTATATTGCAATCTGCAAAATGTCGACACTTCTGTGAAACAGACTGTTTCCTTTGATATATCTTAAAAAATTAAATCAGCTTCACGCTGTATCCCACACACAACAGGGTAGGCAGAGGAAACCTAATATTAAGACGCTCCATTCCCCATTTACTGTCGAATTTTGGGAGCAATGAGTGTTAAGTATCAGAACTCTACGCCACGCTTAGCCTCCACACCAGAGCGAAGAAATGGAAATATAAAGTTAAATAAATATTTAAAATATATTTTTGCCAATTATCCAGGTATAGACACGGACAAGAACAAGTACCCAATCGGTTCCGGGCGCGTCACATTCAACAACGTACGCTCTTACGTGCGCGCGATATCGGCCGCCTACGTCGAGATACGCACTGACAAGTTCACTAAGAAGGTAAATATTGTACGATCATTTATTTATATTCAATACATGAGACCAGTCGTGGTTAGTATTTTAGTTAACTCGCTAACACGCAATGTCTCTGTAACTCTGCGGAAAATGGGAACGGAAGTGTCTTAGTAGGAACGGAATGTATTAACATTAGGTTCCCAGGTTCCCTATGCCTTCCCTGATCCTAAGTGCGGTATGTAACAACTTCAGGCTATTTAGTTATGGTTTGGGTGCTTTCCTATTACTAATAGAACGTGTATTTATTATAAATTTTCTTGTTTCAGGTTCAAGTGGACCCGTACTTGGAAGACTCCATGTGCTCAGTGTGCAACTTGCAGCAGGGCCCTTACTTCTGCCGGGAACCCATCTGTTTTAGGTATGCTACTTTTATAAATTATTATTTTTATCTTATTTTTTTTAACATTTCACTTAAAAGAATAAGACCTTTCTGCAATAATTAACTTAAATTTTTAAAATAAAGATATATAACTTGTATTCAGTCATAAAGTAATGTATTGAAACTTGTTTAAATGAATAACTTGGTTCATAGCCATTGTCTAATGCAGCCTATACTCGCGAAACTGTATCGATAAATGAATTAAAAACTGTTTCAAATGACAGATACTTCTGCCGCTCGTGCTGGGCGTGGCAGCACTCCACGGAGAAGCACAAGCCACTGATGCGCAACTCCAAGAGCGCACAGCGCGCGCCCGACGACGGGCCCGCGCTGCCGCATAATGGAGGGGATGGTAAATATATATTTTGTATTTGGCTTCACGCTTTAACCCCGTATACAGTGGGATAGGGCATCTAGTGCCAAAATTAATCATTCAGATCTCCCCGAGTCCTGGAAACAGTGTTGAGTGACAGAACTCGACACTACGCTCTGGCTCGTTACCAGAGCTATTGGGTATCGAACCCACAACTTGTCTAGTTTACAGTCACGTACGCTTATGCCTCTGCGCAACGAGTGGCCTCAAAAGAAATTATTAATTAAAAATAATCGAATGAATCCACCAAGCACTGGAAATTGTAATAGTGATATAACTTTTCCTTTTTATTTTTTAAATAGCAAAAAATTTGTACAGATATAAAAAAATCCTTGGAAATGATTTTTTTTATCAATGATCAAATCTCTAATGATAATAATACGACTACTATTTCCTATTTTTATAAGATTGTTAGCTTTATTATAACGTTTGCTTTTGTCGAACATCTTAATCAACTTGAATTATAAATCTCCATAATGTTAAAACAATATATTATTTATATATTATTTACTTCAACAATTAACTGATAATTTTCATCTTCCACAGTTCCTCCTACATCCCCCGCGCCGCCCGGCAACGGCGGCGCCGAAGGCGACACTGACTGGCATTAACCCATCGGACCCCACACAACACCATCCAACTTAACAATTTAAAATTACGCCTAAATTACAATTAAGTTGACCACATTTGACTTTTTTAAATTTTAAATTAACAATTTTAAATAGTATTTATATTTAATTATTTTGGCTTTTTATTATTATTTTTATAAAATGTCAACTTGCTGTTTGGTCATGTGAATCGTATAGAAGCAAATACAACTAAATCTTGATTCAGATCAGTTAGTATATTAAATCACATATTTTTTGTAATAATTCTTGTTTCTAACAAATATGATGGGTAACCGTATTTAGAATATAAGATCTTTCAATTATGCAGAAATATCGGAAATCTTATAAACTGGCCTACTTTATAAAATATGGATATTGCTGTATTTTCTTTTATGATTCACATATATATATTTGCCTAGAGACGTTCTTTTGACCATATCTGTATAAAAAAGCCCTCGCATCGTTGTCGAGCCGCTATTAAGTTAGGCGTTTCGTCAGCCTTTATTGATTATTATCGATTCCAATTGATTATATTTTAATATTGTTTCTTTTTGTTAATCTTACTGGCAACTTGATTTTGCTCGACTTTGTTTTTTTTATGTTTAGTTTCGCTAATGGAATTATGCGATTATTAAATGTATAATGGCCAACCGTAAACTAGTGATGTGCCTAAATATAGATTTTAAAAGATTTTAATGCCTATTAGTTTTAGGCGATATTCGCTGTTAACAATTTTTAAAACTTTTTAATCGCTCAAAAATGTATATTAAAGGATTTTTTATGTAATTTTAGAAGAAATGCTAATTGTATGCTATAGTAATTGATTTTTAGTGTACAGTATTTGATATACTGCTACGAATAAATTATATTCAATATATGGTATTAGTTTCATTCATTCTTCCTTTACCACAATATATTGTTTATTTTTAATTTTTGTCATCACATTTTATAAAATGTGACAAACATTAGACTTGATTGTTTGCTTTAAGCTAAGGGAAAATATTAATCTCGGCATTTAAAGGCACTTGAATCGAAAGAATGTTATAATAAGTAGAGTAAAATTGTTTGTCAGTAGTATAAAAATGGGTATTAATGAAATTAAATCGCAAATCGGGTCTAATATTTTAAAATTTGTTTTTGGCTATTGAACTTCGCGGCAGTGTAAGCGAAAAACGGAGGGTCTTAGCAGGGTAGAGGGAACCTATGTGCGGGGAGATACAGCGTGAAGCTAATTTAATTTTGCTATTAAACTTCGTCTATTAATCAAATATATGAATAAGTTAGCATAGTATGTATCTTAAAAACACTGACCGGTATCAAACACCGCAGTCTGTAATGAATTTGGGTACTATCGGTAAAGCTTTTAAAGGAAAAAATTATAGCCACAAATTTCAGGATCTATATCCTATAATCTTATAAGCGTAACCTGGTACTCTACATAAGCGCACATATTACACAGTACACCCGAGCGCGGACCTGTCGCATCCGCTAGTTGACAAACTTATCTTATGCTAAAGTAGAAAATTAACTTACTACATGTAAAGGCTATGATGCATTTAAATGTCGTAAGTTAACTTTCTGCTTTAGGCATTCTGAGATGATAAATCAAGAAAAAAATATATTTAACTCGTACGTACTAACAAAATCAAATGAACTTGCGATGCTTTTTTATGAAATTACTGGTATTATTCGTCGTGACCGGTATTATTCTCCTAGTAATATATTTTACTAAAACATGAAAACGAAAATCAAATCTGCTTCACGCTGTATCCCATACAGCAAGGCAGGCAGAAGGAACAGTAGTGCCAATGCACTCCGTTACTTACTTTCCACCGAATTTCTCAATGCATGTTGAGTGGCGGAACTCGACGCCGGGCTTTTTGCCTTGGTTGCCAAAGCTAAGAATTGAAAATATTAATCAATAAAAATTGATTCTCTTGATTGGGGATCAAATCCATAACCGTCACGTTACAGTCACACCCTCGTGCCTCTGCGCCACGACGGCCTCTACCATACTATTGCCATTTACTAAAACCTATTTGACTAAATAATGTTTCCACTAAAAACTTATTTAGATAATCATGGATTAGTCTATATTTATGCTACAATAATTCTAGAAATAATGTGAAAAACGTTAAGTTGTAGTAAATATTCGTATAATAGTCTTTATTGTTTGAGGATCATAGAATTACTTTTAGTTAGTACAAAAACATAAACTTTTAAATATTGACCAGGGAATCTACGAGGCTTTGTCAGATAGCTCAGTGCCGTTATGCGCAACCACGTCGTTATTCGTATATACGTACATAATAAAACAAAGAAACATGCAAGATTTCGTATTGGCCGGTTTTATCACCTGACCCGCATTAATCGATCTTATACAGTAATTTTATAAGACTATTTGGGAAAAATGATCATTAATTTCGCTCATGAGGCGAATTAATGTCGACTTTTCAGTTAATGCGATTGATTAAATTGTTAATTAATTGTAGGAACCAAGGTAATGAAATAAAAAAATAAAGAAAGAATAGAAATAAATAGAGTGATGAAATGCAAGATCAGCGTAAATGGAAAGATATTGGAGGTTTATGTGGATTTAACGGAGCCTTAGCTGCATTGATGAGACGGTGAAACGTCAGCATAGCTGTGTGTATACGTACATACATAGGTGTTTCAGAAAAACGAAAGAAAGATGAATGCTGTAGAGATACGATCTCTTCGTGGAAAATGTATGAGGCAGATGAGCTCCAACCAAATCCACAGAGAAATGATACCTCGGATAATACTAACGAGCATGAAGGTGCTCAGGTAATTTGAACACGTCGAGAGAATGAGTGATGAAAGAATAACAAGAAAGATTTCTAAAGGAAGGGTGATTGGTAAGAGAGTCAGGAGGAGTTCTCAGTTGACTTTTGAAAATACAATATAACACTTACATCCTGAATTTAAATATTTATTAAATATTTCAATCAAATCCGTCCAGTACCGTTATCGCGTATACAAATATATTAAAATACAGAACAAATATAAGAAATACAGACTAATTATAACTAATGGATATAAACATTAAACAGATATTGACATTTTTTTCTAAATATAATCATCATACACACACGTTTATTATGGTATATTTTTTACATTTTCTTAAATATACAATTAACATATTTAGGGCTATCGGTATTTTCACTATGGTTGAAGCTAGGGCGGACAGACAAAGCCTACTGTTAAGGCACTCCAACCTCCACCTTATTGGATATTAATCACAGTTCTCTATCAAAAGATATTAAAAATAAAACACGTAAACAGTATATAAACGTATATTCCTCAGAAATTCAATCAAAGCTCATGCTCATGTCGGACATGTTAGTTAGGTCTCTGGCGGGAGTGGAGGGCGCGGGGGTGGAGGCGGGCGGCGGTAACGATATGTCCACCGCCGGGAACGGGAACTGGGGGATTTCCTCTTCTGTAAATAAAAACAATCATTTGAAGAAACACAGACATTAAAATTGAACCTGGGAATTTAGTGTTAAGGTACTCTGTATCCCATTATGACATCTCCGTTCCCTATTTTGCGCAGAGTTATGGAGGCATTATGACGAGGAGGGTGACGGAACTAGCTAGGAAAGGAAAATATTAAATATTTCCTCTAGTGGGATTCGAACCTACAACCTGTTACAGTCACACGCTTGTGCTCCTGCACCACGATTGGTCTCCATGAAGAGTGGTATGTTTTTTTTCATCAATCGATTCCCACTTGGGTATATACAACAAGACATAGCGCGGCATTGTATTTCGTCACCCAACACACAGTCTTAAATATTAGGTAGAGTGTGGGGAACGGAGTTCTCACATAGGTTGTTCCAGTAAAAGGTGTAAGTAATAATTGTATTAGCGTGTCGCATTAGGTAATGCCGGGCCCCGGCGTCCAGCCTCAACTCAGATAATCTCTGGGCTGGTGCACCCCAGTATTAGCTTAATTCATTGCAGCCCATTTGATCGCTTACAACGTAGAGTTGTTCGAATCAACTGTATCTGTATCTGTAGTGTATTTCCTATATAGGGCGGCGGACTCGTGTCTGACCTGTGAGAGCCGCGTCCAGGCGGTCCACGATGGCGTCGAGCAGCGCGAGCGCGACCACGTGGTCGGGGTCGCGCGCCAGCGCCGCGTGCAGCGCGTCGGCCGCCTCCGCCTCGCGCGCCAGCAGCGCCAGGCAGAGGCCGCGCGCGGCCAGCGAGGCGGCGCGCGCGGGCCGCAGCGCCAGCGCGCGCGCGTGCCAGCCCAGCGCCTCCGCCGGCCGCCCCAGCGCGCGGCTCGCGTGCCCCAGCGCGTCCAGCGTGGCCGCCCAGCGAGGGTGCAGCTGCGTGGATCATATACTCGGCTTGTCGACTTACCAGGACGAGGGAAACTAAATATTTTGTTTCTTCGTTTATAGTCAGAAACTTTGCCGCTACTCTTTGACTTAAATATCTTTATATAAAAATCACACCTCTGTAATTTATTGTGTAAATAGTTATCTATATCTATTTATATCTATCTATGCCAAGTGAAGCGCGACGGGTATAACGTAAGAGTAATGCTTCTGTACCCGCAACACTCGAATTCAACTAATCCATTCTCTACCGTGACATATCAAGGTGCGCACATAAACTGATAAAATATATGTAATATGAAATCTATCATTTTGCCTTTTATTGTATGTCGCTGCAAATGTGGACGTCTACTAACGCACTTATTACAAATTTTCAACACCCTCTGTACGAGTATGCGCACTATTGTTTTGTACTTCAACGTTTACGATTATGCTTGCTGGGTAGAGGTTCGAGGATCCCCTTATGTCGCGTCACTGTAGTGCATCTTCGAAAAGAGATATCCTTTTATCGGTCTATAAGCCTCAACTCCCATAGTACCTGGTCCGGCGGGCCGGCGGCGGCCAGCGCGCGCCTCCAGAGCGCGTGCGCGGCGGCCGGGTGCCCCGCCGCGAATGCCGCCGCGCCCGCCTCGTGCGCCACGTGCGGCGACGACGTGTCGATGCGCTCCCAGCCGCCCTCGCCCCCGCCCGCGCCCGCGCCCGCCTCCCCCTCTGTGGCCTGCGCGGGGAGAGGACACTCGTATTAGTGCATGCGTGTGTGTGTGTGTTCAATTGGGTGCATGTGTCTATGCGCTCCCAGACCCCTTCCCCTCCCTCATATATGGAAAAGAAACATGTATTATTAGTGTAGTGTTGGGTTCGTGTGCGTGTTTCTGCAAGTCGCAGACGAGTGTGTTATTAGTGTGGGTTAGTAGTTAGTTTGTGTATGTGTGATTGAAATAGGTGTGGTAGTGTGAGTATCATTAAGCGTGCATGCATTTTAATTTATAAATTGTTATATAAATAATATGTCAATTTGACCCTTCGTTTTCTTAATAACGCAATAACTTATATAAATTAAAACTAGTTATTGGAATAAACTAGATACTTAATTTCAGCTGATCTTGAGACATCTCTTTAGCAACAAAGTACATATTAAATTAACTCCTTTTTCAGCGTCACGTTGTATCCCACACACAGCAGGGAAGCAGAGGAAACTTAGTACTACTAAAGATACTCCGTTCCAAATTTTCAGGAAAATACTGAAGGTATTGAAATAAATTGAATGAAACAATTGAACTTCGCCA
>DWLH01000460.1:0-20352 GCA_018249795.1 Heliconius telesiphe telesiphe
ATTTAGCGAACGAAACGACGTATTATTGTTATGTATGCAGTCATGCACATCTAGAATAATACAATGCGCCACTGAGTGCCACCAAGATTGTCTACAAATTGTTTTAAATACAAAATAAATATTTTAATTTTTTTTTGCATATTTGCTATCGGTTTTATTGTATTTTTTTTTATAATAACATCAGTTATTGTAAAGGAAATACAAACATCTATATATATATAAAAGGACATGTACCTGACTGACTGAGGTAAGACGCACGCACAGCCGCTGTGCGTAGAAACGTGAAATTTGGACAGATGTTTATTTTCATAATCTGGACATCCACTAAGAAGGGATTTTGAAAAATTTTTACCTTAAATATTTTTTCATTCAATAGGTGTTTCATGGTTTCATAGAATTCACTCCCTAAAGGGTTCAAATAACGGGTTGAAAGTTTATATGGAAAAATCTTTAAATCGCCGACTTTTATAAAAATTTTAATTCAGACTGTTAAAAATATGTTATGTTCAATAATGTTTTTCAGTGTCAGTGATTTTTTTAGAATTCACCCATAAGGGTGCAAATAAGCGGGCGAAGCCGCGCGCGCCCGCTAGTATTAAAATATAAGCGATGCGCTCACGGCTTCGCCTAAAACAATATCTACATTTCTGTATTGCAACTAAAACTGCAACTAAATCGGTTAAGCTACTTTTGAGATTATCGTGAACAAACGCACAGACAAACATACAAAAGAAAATCATTGCATTTGGTTCTCTTATATCATTAAATGCCACCAATAACATTTTTCTTATAAAGGGTGGAAGTGTAAGCACCACTTTAAATGAAACCACAGTTTTATCTACTCTATAAAAGACTAATATAATTCAGAAAAAAAAATATTCCCAAAAATGAAAAAGTTATTTTTTCAAACAAAATAAATAAGAAAATTATCGTTTTAAGATAAAACGCCATTTGTAAAGAATATTAAAAATACGCACACGTACGCACACACCACCTGTCAGAGCGGCAACGTCGCACACGCTTCATTCAAGAAATCAAAATCGCAGCAACTAGCGTAAGTATGTAGCTAACGGCAGCGAAGTGATATTAAATCAACGCTACACTTAGGAATACACTTTACACACACTTTTATCATATTATTTCTGTCCACTTATTATTTGCTAGGTTTTTAAATTTTCAAAGTGTCCCCCTTGCTTATGAATACATAAATTGCATTTGCGTAACCAGCGCGGCTAAGTCTTTAATTTTATCAAAAGCATGCGTTTCGTGCGTCTTTAATTTTATCAAAAGTTTGCCAGAGCTTTTCTTCTGTATGGACTTCTGACGCATGAACTTAATTTTTTACTTGCCCCAACAAAAAAAAATCAAGTGGCGTGAGGTCCGGGGAACGGGCAGGCCACCGCCGCGGTCCATACCAACCAAATATGCTCGCGAGCGTGTTTCTAGCAAGCACTCCAGAGTGTGCGGGTGCTCTATCTAACTGAATCCACATCTTACGATATACGCCTGGGGGACATATTCTGTTACGAGTGATGAGTTCTAAAAACTTCGTAGTATTTAAATTGTCGTCAATAAAAACTGGCCCTAATATTTCATTTCGATGAATTTCAGCCCATACATTGACAGCAAATCTGTATTGATGATTAGCTTCTCGACTTCGATGTAAATTGTTTTCACTTCAATATCTTAAATTTTGCGAGTTATGGATAAATATCGTACGTAGCGGTTCTTAAAAAAAGTAAGCAGCACTATTAAAGTCCGAATAACACATTAAGAGTCAGAACAAAATATGTTAACCGATAAAAGAGCAAAATACAAACAACACTATATTCAATAACAAAACTTTAAATCTTTTGACATCAACGCTGTCAACAACGACAAAGTTATCAGTGCTGCAAGTGATCAGCCGTCAGTGTGGCAATTGCAAAAACTTTTAAATAATTTACAATGGTATATTATTTTTATATTTTATTTGAATTTAAAAGCCTTATAAATAAATTATAAAATTATTTTTATGTTTATAAAAATATTTACGTATTTTACCCCAATATTCGAATACAAGTTTTCATTAGAGATTTCAATTCTTATAATTAATACAAGCATTTGGAATCTGTTTACACTAGTCATTACTTAAAAAGTTATTATTACAAGTCAAATCAGTAATTTTTTATTGTCTTTTTTCACATAATACCTATAAAAAAAATTAAACAAATGTAAATAATACTAAAAATGTTAATAAAAAAATTAAAAGTATTTTCGAAAAGTATTTTAATTAATGGCAGTACCATGTACTATGAACTATTACAATGATTTTTAATTATCTGTTTTTAATTATCTGTTTACTTTATTTTGACGCCTTTAGATTTTGAGTGATTATTAAGTATTTTAAACAACCTCCTTCGTGTTTTCTCCACACAACGTGACATTGGCGAAGTGATATGTGCTCTACTGGCATGCTCGGAACGCCATAATCAAAGATGGATTTTGGATGTTGTTTAATATTAATTTTATCATTGTGACCAATATTGCATGTGATTACTGAGTATTTCTCTTAAATGTGAAACTATTGTGTGTCAGTATTTTGGGGTACCATCAAAAATACATTCTTTTAAGACTAGAAACAAACAAATGTGGAGTTTTTAATATTACTTATGATAAAAATATTAGTGATAGTAAAAAGAAAATGCGACAACTACGATGTAAAACTAATATTAAATGTAAGTTACCTATCTATCGTAGTTCAATATAATTTTGAGTGTTAAAAATTTTGAATATAATTTTGTGGGTTATTTAATAAACCTACATTATTTCTAAATAATTACATAATAAAGTAAAAAAAATAAAGTAGGATTTTATTAAACAATTTTAATAAGAGCTTTGAACGTTGTTTAGATTTATTATAAAAAATAGGTAATTGCGTGACTAAGAACGAAAAATATCGTTCTTTCTCGTTCGGTTATTTGTTATATGAATGAAAAGTAGAAGATCGGCAACGCTAAGTAGTATGTGTATGTGTGCGTCACACGAAATAAAGGCTTGGATAAAAATTGTGAACTGAAAAAAAAATCCTACGTCTAAACTGTTGAGGTACCTTGATTAATTTCTTTAGCTCTGGGTTTGCAATATTTTACCGTATATGCAGTTTCAATAAAAGGAGCGCTGCCTCTTCCACCCTGTATATCTTCCATGTACATACTCGTACACCGCACCGCTACGATTATATTTAAAGCATAGATTTATTCCATTCATTCACGTCAATGTAAATTTTACGTGACAAGTACTAAGAACTTGGATTGCGCGTCTCTATCGCGGGACATCGCACGGAACGAACGACACGAGGTTTTATTGCTACGTACGCTGTTCCGGAGTGACAGAGTGCGCCACTGACTGTAAGTTAGTAACGGCGGAGGGAGAAGTATCGCGTATCAGACCTGAACTTAGATGGGAATGTAATATAATATATCGTCTTTATATTTCATAACGTGTTATAATGTAATTTAACGCCTACGCGACTATCGAAGCAATCGAGATGATAAAGAAAACGTCGCCAGCAGTTCTAGCCGATACCAAAGAGATGTTATATCCAGCAGTAGCTCCAATAATGAAAATGTCGTAGAACTCGTCTGAATGTAATGAAAATGACCGTCCTCGCTTGAGGACTCAGATACATTCTGTATATTTTGTGACACGAGTTTTCTAATGACAGAATTGGATATGAATGGGTTCAACATCAAATCTGTAACTTATGGACTCACACTGCCCGAAATAAATCTATACCCACCAATTCAAAATTTTAAAATTACATTTATAAATAGTGAACATTCAAAATCAAAATAGAAAATTATTCAACAAAATACAAAGGTACTATTCCACAATCTTTAAAGATTTTATTTCTCAAAATTTAATTAAAAAAAAATACCTCTATTTTGTTCATTGTTCTTAAATTTACCAGGATAGGTAATCACTCATCATGTATTATTAAGGCACTACGTCCCCTACTTTTCGAGGTTTGCTGCCACAATGAGGATCGGGAATCGAACCTTCGCGCTTACATTCAGGCACTGCGCCACATCACGACGGCCTCTAAGTTATTATACAAAAGATATTCATATGAGCATACCTGGGCGCAAGTAAAGTGACTTTGGTTCCGGCGGGGGAAGTCAAAGCGATCCGCAGGTCCCCTCTCCTCGTTGCTTGCAAGGAGACGCGCGCCTGTACGTGCTCCAAGTAGTTGACGCCTGGACACGCTCCGACATCCAACTGGTAACAAATACACGATACATTAGAGCTGCACCCATCAAATATTTATTATGAAATTGTAACTCAAGTTCTATTTCATATCTTCACTCTGGTTCCCTCACTCAACACGCAATGGCTCCACTCCAGAATTCGACAAAAAGTGGGGAACGGAGTGTCTTAAGACTAATTTCCCGCTGCCTACCCTGCTGTATGCGAGATACAGCGAGAAGTTGATTTAAATTTGATTTATTTATATAATATAAATTTAAAAGTTAGACACCTTTCTAATATGTATATCTATTATTACAATAATTACAGTCAAATCTGACGCAGACTGTGACATAATAAGGCACTAAATTCCGTAAATTCACAGCCGAGTCATTTCAATGCAAATGCAACCGAGCGTCCGTAATTGTTGCAAATGTACGCATCGAGATATAGAGACTTATCGTATTAGATTCAACATATTCAATTCAACATAATTTAAAGTCTCATTGTTGGATATTATTATATTACAATTGGGTAAGTTATAAATTAGGTGTGAATGTTCATACCATAAAATTTAGTGTTAAGACTCCGTTGCCTATTGAGTGGCAGAACTCAACGCCGCGCTTTGGCCCGACACCAGAGCTCGGAAATTAAATTATTAAATATTTTTTTTCGTCGAGTGGAAATCGAACCCATAACTTGTCGCGTTTACAGAATAGCTGAGACGTTAGGTACTTAGTCGTTTATTTTATTTTTTTACTTAGTCGTTTATTTATTACGTATCATTTCATAGAGATATTACATTTTAAGTGGTACGACTAACTTGAATATATATTAAAAAAACACCATTAATTTTAACAGTCACGTTCTTACAAAGACTATAGTGGAAAAATAGTAGACAACGTATGCAAGTACATGTTTAGATTAAAATAGTATGTTTAGATGAACATTTTATATAGCATAAGATATATAATAATGTTTTTGTTTTTAGATTCAAAATAGAGTAGGTATTTATTTAGTGTACAGCTGTACATATTTTACTGTTTATATTTAGTAAAGTAAATAATTTCGTCCGGAATCTACGATGCAGACGACATACCGACATACCTTCCTTGATTCAAGCGGAATTTAAGCCCACAATCAATGTGTAGTACTATAGGAAATTAAGTTGACTTCATTCAACGTTACAGTTTATGTAAATATTGTAATGTCTTACGTTACGGTACCTTAAAAATGTATGAAAATCTTCATTTTTGATAAGATAGATAAGTGATTGTAGATGTCATTATTAATTTATTAGTTTGAAGACTATTTATATTAATGCAATGTTAGAAAGAAAATATTTATAAATTCATTTAACTTACCTGTAAAGTAATAGAGGACCTAGGCGGAACAGCCCTTTGGGGTCTTGGTGCTGCCAGTTCACACCTCCTCTGTGCTGGGACGGTCCTCCAGGTCTTCGCAAGCCGCACCATGCCCGCTGCATCCAACAGACCGTAGCCGAAGGAATGTGACACATTCCGTCCTACCCCATTGATCCGCCATTCTCCACCGATGCTTAGACGCTCCGGTCTTGCGGTGCGCACCACTGTAATATAGTGCATATTTGAGCGCTGGCTAATTAAATTACAACAGTAAACATATATAATTAAATGTTTATTTCAAAATATTTCATTTAAAAACTTTATAAAAAACTACAAGGAGTAGGATATGATGATAAGTGAATTATATATATTTTAATTCTAGTTAGAACTCAGGTGTTCGAGCTTTTTGACAAAACGCGTTATAAAAATAACGCTGACCATATTTTTTATCTATGCCGACGTATTGCAGGCGGAGAGAACCTAGTGTTAAAAATAACGCTGACCATATTTTTTATCTATGTCGACGTATTGCAGGCGGAGAGAACCTAGTGTTAAAACACTCCGTTCCCCACTTTCTGCCTAATTCTAGAGGCATTGCGTGTTGAGTTCAAATAAATATATATTCAATTAATAATATAAATATTCCGTCTCTCTAAAAGTGTTAGTCCTGTACATCCAATGATACTCTTTCATTCATGGTTAGTCTAGTACGCCAACTTATAGCCTAGCCTGACTAGAAAATGTAAAAATTAAACATTAAGTTACTTTAAAGAATTTTCCGAGTGACATTTGAAGTCATCAAAATCACGTGCAACCAGAGAAACAATGAAACAACGAGCACGTGACATCATAAAAAACCTTTAAAATATTACACGATTATTATATATTTTATTTAGATTTACATTATGATATAAAATATAATAATTTTATAATAAATTTCAATCATTTAATTAAAAAAAAAAAACATTTAACTCCATTAAATAATTATAAATGTTTTTATTTCTAAAATTCTTGTGTAAAAATAAAAACAATAAAATATTGCAATACTGCAATGCTTTTTTGTTTTAAGTATTTTTCCATTTGTTAAATCAACATACGTTTTCGTAAAAATTTTAAAATCTTTCACAATATTCTGACTTTAATAATTTTGTTTATTTAAATGATATAAATGTGCGACATTTATTCATCGTAACTTTAATAAGGTACTAAAGTGGAAAAATAAATGTAGGGGGAGTCCGGGAGAGTCGAACCCTCTTTTACTGTAACTTACATAAAATAAAACTGTTACATTAAAATATTAAACAGCTCATTAAAGTATACAAGGTAAAGGTAAATAGGGATATATTTATATAATCAAAGTTACTTTTATCCCATTAATTTGGGTTGTAGATGACTTTTCTTTTTTTTTATAAATGGGTCAAATATCCCCAACCCATGGGAGATTTGAGCATAGTGGTAGGGAGACTTGACCGTATGTATTTGTAAAGGGAAAATAATGACAAATATGTTGTAAATGTTGAATATTTTAATTAGAATTAAAATATTCAACATTTACATTATGCCAAATCTCCATTTTCCATGCGTAATTCAATAACAATCATAAGAGAAGTATAAAGTATATAAGTACTATTATGGTGTCGATACACCCAAGAGGCAGCCGTGGTTTAAAAATTGCGCTTCAGAACGACCACTTCTCCCGCGTTTACGAGCTACACACAATTCAGGAGGATACATAAAAGTGCAAAGCGTTGTGACAAAAATTAGAGAGTGTAGCGACTAAAAACCAAATCAACTTGGGTGTTTTTACGTTCGTATAGCCTTTAAGGGTTAATGTGACATCATTGTCAATAATCTCAATTGACTAAAGCACATTGCATCGAGTAAGTACATTAAAATGATCACCTATCACGAGTTGGGGATCTGTAATCCCGTAATCCCCAATCTAAATGGCTTTTAGATAACATGCAAAGTTTAGCGCGAGGAAATACGGTGTTTATTTATGATGAAACTTTTGGGTGTTTAGTTTGGGCTTAGTGGATAATGGATACCTTTCATAATTTATTGAGTCAATGTACTGTAACAATGTAAATTTATTTTTAATATTAAAAGCTACTACTACTACCTTCTAACCGGTATCTGATAAATGTAAAATATCTTTACTTTTTAAAAAAAAAAATCCTACTAAGCAAATACTATATCAATATTTTCTTTTCATTGTTTATCGTATCTATATTTATAATATGAAATAAACAAACAAACAATTAATCAAAATGTTTACAATTAAAATAAAATCCACATGAGTTGTTTATCTTTTTGTTAGAAAAGAAAATAAAATAAAATGAATGAATTGAAAGTGTCTAAAAGTGTTGTTATTTTCCATTACTCATTTAGTATATTTTAACAGAATAATAAAAAAATATTACAATTCACGTGATATTTTGCACACAGCAGTGCGGTAGGCAGAGACAAATCAAAGTTAAATTAAAACACTCCTTTCGCAATTTTCCGCCGAATTCTAGAGGTATTGTGAGTTGAGTGACACCAGAGCGAAGAAAAAATATGAAATATTTTATTTCCTCGAGTGGAAGTCGAATGCACACCTGCTGCACCTTTATGTAACTGTAACTCACCGATGTGTTGCGTGTCGCGCCACGTGAGGTCCCTGTTGGCTGCAGCGCGAGCGCGCATATGCCCGCCGCGAGCGGCGCGAGACGGACGTGCCGGTGTGGTCCGTCGTGCAGGAGTGGTGCAGGTTGGGGCACTTCGCCGCGCTCCGTCGCAGATGATATGCTTAAATGTCCAAATGGACTTAGTGTAACCGTTGCAGTTACAGTTATCGTGCTCCCGACCGCCATTACCGGACGCCCAAACGAATATTGAGCCTTTGCCGTTACGACCCTGTAAAAGGAAAGTTTTATTTTTATTAGATGTTCAAGGACTTTTAAAGTTAGGGTTCCGCACCTCAAGAGGAACATCACCTTAGGAACCCTTAAATAATCACTTTGTCGTCCGTCCAACAAAAACTTTTACCTTATAGGGTAATTCCCGTGGACCTACAATTATGAAACTTGCAGTATAGGTCATGAAAAAAAATACAGAAAAAATCAGCAACAGTCAACAAACTTAAATCTGTCAACTTTTGTAAATCGTACTCTTCACTCATATACAATCAAGAAATTGGTACGCAACCTTCGATATGCTGACCCGACTCGCATATATATTTTTTTTATTTTATTTGTAATATTGGTATGTACGAGTATGTATGTTATATAGTCTATAATACATTACAGTAGCTTCCTCTAAATATTTAATGAATTATAAAGATTGCTTCAGGTTGTATTCCACACATAGGTACAGCGAACGACATTGTAGGCAGAGGGAACCTGGGAACCTAGTGTTAAGAACTCCGATACCATAAGGCCTTTGTTTTGAGTGACAGCACTCAATGCCGCGCTTAGTCTCATTGCCAGAGCAATGAAATAAAAAAAAATATATAAGCCCGGTTGTGGCGCAGAGGCACAAAGTGTGACTGTAAACGTGATTGGTTGTGGGTTCGATTCTCACTCGAGGAAATGTAATATTTATTTAAATTTATATTTCCATTTTTTCCCTCTGGTGTTGAGGCAACGCGCGGCGTTGAGTTCCGTCACTCAGCACGCATTACCTCCAGAATTCGGAACTCGGTTCCCTCTGGATATCCTGGTGTGTGCGGGAAACAGCGTGAAGCTGATAAAAAAAAACATTTCTCCGAGTGGGAACCAAACCCACAATCTGTCACATAATAAACGTACGCCTCTTTATCACTATTTACCTAAACAAAAATATATATCCATTGTTAACATTAAAACAATTATTAATAATTGGTTATTGTTACTTATATAATACATTCAATACAAGTTCAATTATAAATAGATTGTATTTATCAACAGTTTTTTGTTCTCAAGTACACCCATTAAACATATATTACAATGAAAGGGGACTCTTGGGATCTGATATATTGTAATTTAATATCAAATTGTATTTCAATTTGTAAATTGCAATTAATTCTTAAATTTATATTTAAGTTTTTTTTCTAGCTTTAGGCTGTATTCCGCACACGGCGGGCAGAGGAACCTAGAGGTAAGACACGACGTTCCTCATTTCTGCCGAATTCTGGACGCATTCAATGTAGAGTTGGGGAACTCAACGCCGTGCTTTTTTCTTCGACACCAGAACGAAAAATAAAACATTAAATATTTCATTTCCCGGACTTGGAATCGAATTCACAAACTGTCCCGATTACAGTTACACGCTTGTGTCCTTGAGCGACGACTGGCCTTTATTGGGTCCCGTACATTTTAAGGAAAAAAGAAACCCTTATAAGATCACTTTGTTGTCCGTCCTTAAAAATTATACAGTATATTCTTTAATGTAATACTAAAAGAAAAAAAATAAATGTTGCCCCAATAAGAACTCTGAGGAGTATAAGTTCTAAGTTCTAAGGCCTAGCTCTTATAATAGTTCAAACGACCATTTGTATTTCCATTCAAATACACATCCGTTCAAATACGATATTTCATTTTCATACGGCAAATTCAAAGAATGCTTTACAAATTAATAAAAACATATATTTTTCGTATTATTTTGTGCTATAATGGGTTGACCCATGTGTTTGTATCCAAAAAACCTCTCAGCATTACCGCGATTTAAGCTCTAACGAAATTGCCTCACAGCTATATTATGTTTCTTCTATAATATACTTATTTGCACGCACAAATGTGTGACTGTAAAAGCGATAGCTTGGGTTCGATCCCCACTCGAGGAAATGAACTATTTAATATTTTCATTTCTTCGCTCTGGTGTCGTGGCTAAGCGCGGCGTTGAGTTCTGCCAACTCAACACGCAAAATAAGGATATAATATACATGAAAATATTTACGCATAGATTTACCAGTAGATAGGTATATTGTTGAAATTACAAGGATATTGAGAATGTATGAACAAAATATGTTCGAAAGTCGAGTTATATAGTAAATAACCAATGGGAATGCAGTGTTAAAACAATCCATTCCGTTTCTATTACGGTACGCTCCTAACTTTCCGCCAAATTCTGGAGGCATTGGGAACTCAACGCCGCCTGCGCGAACTGTTCTTAATCATTTGCCTATAATTAATAATGATATTCCAAAGCATGATTTAAAATTTAATTTCATAAATTCAGGGCCAACACGACCTAAATATTATGCTAATTAATTCGTTCCCGTTTATGGTTAGTTTAGTTGGTTACGAATAAGCAGATTAGTATGAGGAGTTTATCGGATATATCGCAACATGTGATTATATTGTATATGATCCTAGATAAAATAGTTTCTAAGTTAAAATAACAGTAATAGTAACATTGAGGACAGTTGTGGGTCCGATTTCCACTTGAAAAATGAAATATTTAATGTTTCTATTTCTTAGCTCTAATATAGAGGCAAAGCGTGGCGTTGAGTCGAGAGTTCGCCACTCAACACACAATGCCTCCAAAATTCGGCGGAAAGTGGGCAACGGAAGTGTCTTTGCACTAGGTTCCCAGTTCCCAGTTTCCTTCTAGGTACCCTTTGCCTTCTCTGCTAAATGCGAAATACAGCGTGGTTCTAAAAAAATATAATATCCTAAATCTAATATATCTAATGACTATTTAGAAAGAAATGCAATGAAATTAAATATCAGAATGATTCTAGCGTAATTTCAGTAATAATATATCTAACAGTACGATAGTACAACTGAAATAAACTTTAGAAAAGTAAAATCCACCACTTCTTCTAGTTGCTTACTGTTCTTTAAAGTGTCTTACGTCACCGTGGAATGCAATAACGCTACAAGATACGAAAGGAATTCTTAATATAAATATACATATAATGGGTGGACAATATTTAATATTGGTGTATGTATTGTTATATTCTAAATAATATCACTTTGGCACAAATTGAATTTCTCTGGAAATGGAATTAAGATTTATATTACCAGTAGTTCTAGAGATTTGCACGTTGAAACAAACAAATACATCTATTGTAAAATAGATGGGTTTATTTGTTTCAACGTGCAAATCTCTAGAACTACTGGTATACATTTAAAATATCTTTTTTTTAAGTAATCCCTGTACAGAGGATGATTTTTAACTATATTATATCATGTATATTAGTTTCTATTGACGCAACTGTACCTGCGGTCAGAGTAACATATGGCACTTACTGTTTTCAGATATCACATACACAATTCTATTTACTACCACTTTTTCTCAATATATTACCTTAGTAACACCTTCAATGAAAGCTCTCGTATCTAATTCTCCTGGACCGTCGACCGTTTTCCCATCGTAGTCAGGTCCCCATGATGCACTGTAGATATCTACATGTTGTGGATACACGCGGACACCTGACAAAAGGAAAAGGAATATAATAATTATATATATTATTAAAAAAAAATGTACATAGATAATATCTATAGATAGAGGATAAGTTCTTTTATTCAATAAGCAATATCTTTACATTTTTATTATCTCTATCTTCATGTATTAGTAGTAATTATGGTTAAATATAAATAACCAGGTTTTATAATTACAAAATATGACTCTCCATCTCTAAATAAGTTTATTATACATATTTATGTTATTTTTAATTAAAATTCATAAGTTTATAAGAATGTATATAAATTAATTATTTTATCTAGATGTACAAAATAAGATGATATATTAAAAAAAACACTCGACACTATTTATACTAAGTGAAGGTCAATAATAAAATCATTAAGCAACGGAAACGGCCGGTTGTTTAAATATTTCATCCTGGAATCGGAACTAATTTGTCGGGATTTTTTCCGGGTTCAGAATCTTTTTCCAAGACTGCCGATTAATTTTTCAAAAATGAACTCAGGTCTACCCCAATGCTTGTATTGTCATTTTTTCGCTGTACTGGAATTTTAAATATCAGCTTCACGCTGTATCCCGCGCACAGTTCCGGTTAGACCAAATTAGCTTTTATTTAGTTTCACCTGTCCCGATATTTGTTTGTTTGTAATCAAATTTTGCGAGCTAAATTTTACCTACCTGACAGTGTCCGATTGAGCTGAAATTTGACATGTATATTTATTACCCGTGACATAATGTAATCATATAAATTTAGTTTTGATGTTTATCCAATATGGCCGCCGTAATAAAATAGCGCCGTACATATTTCAAAACAAACAATCCAATATGAGTATCAAATGAAAGGACTTAACTTACATTTAAAAAAAATAAATCCAACATGGCCGCTAGTACAATTTTCTGTCCAACTAACCCAATACAGGTATCAAATAAAAAGGAGGTGGATTTTATTTCATTGAATACTTTGGCGCTAGTAACCAGGTTCTTATCGTTCGTTCGTCCAGTTCGAAGATGGCCTTAATAACTCAGTAATTAATAATGACACAACCCCATCGAATTTGAGCTTGTATGGTACTAGATCGTAACCATGGTCCAATGATGGATCTCGAAGATGTCCATAAGACCTCAGTAACTAAGCGATATAATTCCATCGAATTTGGGCTTGTATGATTCATCTTAACGAGTACTTTTGTGGTATCTTTTGTATTAATGGCTAATTGCCATACAGAAAACTGCAAAATTTAAAGCCTAGTGTAAGACACTCCGCTCTCCATTTTCAATCGAATGCAAGAGACATTGCGTGTTGAGTAGCGGAACTGAACACCACGCTTTTGCCTCGGCACCAGTGCGAAGTAATGAAAATATTAAATATTTCACTTCCGCGAGCGGGAATCTAATCCACAACTTGTCTGTCGCGTTTACAGCCACACACACGCCTGTGCTCAAATATTAATGTGAATCATATAATTCTTAGTATTATAATATTGAACAGAGTGATGTCACTATGTTATTATCGCCTATCATTATTTTAAGAAAAGTGAAACTATTATTATGTATTTTATTTTCCTTAAAGAAATTCGAATACTTTCATTGAGTTTATGTTTATTGCTTATGTATTGTGTGCTTAATAAAAAAAGAATTTACAAAATGAAAGAAGAGACACTCACGTAATGTAAAATGCCATAGGGGGTGTCTATAACAACATTTCCATACGGTGACAATAGGAAAAAAATATGTAAATACTACTAAGATTTCACACCTCGTTTTTATTATGTATTCCATGTTCACAACATATAAATAGGTTCGTGTTTTAGAAATACTTGATACCATCAGGTTTCTCCAATACGGTCTTATTATATTGTAAGTAAATTATAATGTGGGTATTCTGAATAATAAGTTTTGCCGAAAATTTACGCCTTTCTTTCTGTCATAAACGATATCTTAATGTCTGTATTAAATTCAGATACTATTGTTTTAATCCAATTTTTTTTTTCAATTTTTCACTCAATATTTGGCTTAATATACCAAACCTATAAGGAAGGTTCGATTGCCACTCGATAAAGTGGAATATTTAATATTTCCATTTCTTTGTAGTTCGTACTGGTCCGGTGTACCACTCAACACGTAATGCCTACAGAATTCAATAGAAAATTAAGAAAAGAGTATCGTAAAACTAGGTTCCCTATGCCTACCCTGCTGTTTTCGGGATACTGAGTGAACTTAAAAAGAGGAAAAAAAAACAACTGACGTTATAAGATAAAATAGATTTAAAGTTTCCATGAAACGCTATAAAAATAATAAATGTGTGACCAACATCATTTTAAAACTCTGTTAAATGTGCTGATGTCAGTGAAAAACTTAATTTGCTCCTCAAATGGTAAATTATTTATTTGGGTAAATCGAATAAATCAGCTTCACGCTGTATCCCGCACACAGCAGGGTAGGCAAAGGGAACCTAGTGTTAAGACACTCCGTTCCCCACTTTCTGCCGAATTCTGGAGGCATTGCGTGTTGAGTAGCAGAACGTAACGCCGCCCTTTGCCTCCTGACACCAGAGCGAAGAAATGGAAATATAAATTTAAGTAAATATTTCATCTCCTCGAGTGGGGGAACCACAACCTGTTGGTTTTACAATCACACTTTGACTAAAGTATTAAAATTACTATTTCTTTCCGACGTGATTAATGCTTAACAAATATAACTCAACAATATATTTTGTGTTATCAACATTCATTATCATATGTAGTCAATAGATATCGTTGTTTATCTGTTTCTACTTTCTCAAATGTAAATTTCTTGAAATTGTAAGTTCGTAATGTTTTGTATATTGGTAACCTTTACAAACTATTGTTTTCTAAAAGTTACCGCTACTACTGTTATTGTAGTGTTGATTTGTAGTTTGTACTACGGACTAATTTGTTCAAAAAAATATATTTTTATCAACAGTCTTAAAACCAAGACGTTTCCAAAGCCATTATTTAGCCAAGAATTCAGAAAATGATGGTTTATACACAGTGCTATCATGTTCTATATTTATGCATAGTGCTAACATACTTATTTAGAAAACGTATAAAAATTTGAACGTAGCGGGACTCGAACCCGCGCCTCCTGGAAACCGACCAGGCGCTCTGACCACTAAGCCATACGTTCTATCCAAGCTACGTCGAAATTTTTATACCTTAATAATGTTTAAAAAATTTGCTATCATGTTTCATGATGGCTACTAAATTTTTTGAAAATTAGGCAGCGGCAAGCTTATTTTAAAAACATATTTTTATTAAACAAAGAGGTTGATTTACACTTTTATAATAAATTATTGTGAATATTAAAACTTATAAATAAATGTTTTATTTGTAATCGACCTAAAGTAATGAATTTATAAAAAATTGTTGATTTTTACTGTTTTTGTGAGTAGTCAGTCGTGCATCAGGAGATTGCACGAAGTAGGATGGCCGAGTGTAATGATTTTATATTTATAAGTTTTAATATTCACAATAATTTATTATAAAAGTGTAAATCAACCTCTTTGTTTAATAAAAATATGTTTTTAAAATAAGCTTATAGAACTGTCACCAGAGGACACTAATAAAATGGCGCTTTATGTGGTCGGAAAATTCGAGATATACTTTTAGACTTGGAGCGGAAGAAGAAAGAGGTCCTCTAGAATAATATATTTTATTAGAATTTAAGATAGACATTGTACAAGCTTAACAGTATTTTACTCTGGAAGAAATATAAGTTCTGTAAAAGCCTCGAGGTGTTTGATTTCGTTACAATAGTGATATAAAAAATTTACTGAATGAATGCAACTGAATAAGCCTCAACACCAGAGATAACATTATTCCGAGTGGAAATGGAACCCACAACCTATCGCGGTTAAAGCGACATGATCCTATATATTAATTTAATAAAAATAATATGAAGTATGTTGATTTACCTTCGGTATAAATAACAAAGTAACATTTTAAACAAAAAAGTATATATATGACTACAGCATGGTTAACAACTTGTGCCCGCACCGAATTTAGGCTTTTTGATCTTTTGCGCATTGTTTATTCAAAAGAAAAAAAAGCAAGAAGATTTCTAGAATCGAACCTCAGGACGGCCAAAACTCATAGACCGTACTGTAAAATCTCTTACCTCCAATACTAGCGTCGTAGGCCACAGCGACAGCACAGAGGGAGTTGTTAGCAGTAGCAGCCACTTCTCCCGCACACTTCGTCCCGTGGCGGTTTGAATCTATCATGTCGTATCGAGGCAGGAGGTCTGAGTCGTGGGAGATCACGTCGTAGGAGGTCATGGGGTCCTATGAAAATTAAAGTTCATGAAAATTTATATCATAGACTTACTTACTTATATGTACTTATAGTACATGAAATAACCATACAGTGTTATAAAACAAACATAGGTTGTAATATTTTTACGATACATATAGTGTTCTGTTTAGCTTTTAAATAAGAGTCAAAGCAATCCAACAAAGCATCCAATGTTTTCAACTTTACGTGTGATATACAATATTATGTTATAGCAAAGCCGGAAATAATTGTCAAAGGTGCATGTGTAATTCGGCACAACGTCTGACTGTAAACGGAATGCTTGTGAGTTCGATTCCCACTCGAGAAAATAAATTATTATCATTTCATTGTTCTGATAAAAGGACAAAGTGCGGCGTTGAACGCCTCAATTTTTTTAATGATAAGTTGGGAGCTGAGTCTTTTACCACTAGATATCACTTTTCAAAGATGAAATGCTTAAGCAGCTTAAACATATGCCGACAAAAGGAATATAAAAATGCTTTTATATCACTTTTTCGGCATATCGCAGAATATGTTCCCTCCCTACATTCAAACTAAAAAAACATGAAAGTATGCCATTTCTATTCATCAAGTAATTCTTTATTATTATAATTCTGAAACATATTAAACTTATTATAATTTTAAACGTACAATATAATTACTAAGAACATGATTATTTAAATAAACGAAATTAAAGTTAATACTAAAAGCTTAAGCTTATTAAAAGTTGCTTTAGAAAAAAAATACACACAGAATATTTAAAAAGTAAGCCAAGAGTTTACGAGGTAACTTTATAAGTGTGTACTTTATAATATAATAAGTGTTTTTTTTTATATGTAACTCGAAATTACATCGGCTAATGCGGAAACTTTGAGGACTTAGTATATATTATATTAGACTTGATTTTCATAACCCGTCTCTGGAATATATTCAACATATAACAATAACTTCTTATAAGGTGAACATAAGATCGTAAGTGAACTTTTAAGTTAAAGGAATGGCAGATTATAGGTACGATTTCTACTCAAGGAAATGAAATATTTTATAATTCGGAAAAGTGAAAAACGGAAGTTTTTAATGGGAACGAAGTGTCTTCCCACTAGATTCCCAGTTCCCTCTGCTTACTATTTTTTGTGCTATATGGGCAGTATACAGCGGTATACAGCGTGAAGCTAAAAAAAAATATTTTGCAACTTAAAGCTACAAACGACAAACATTTATGTTTACACAGAAATGCCATAATACACAAAGATTTGCCTAAGTTTTTGATTGCTTTTAATTGACCTACGAGGATCTTAGACAGCTATCAAACTTTATATTTGAACATTTCATCTTTAGAATTTGAAAATGAGCTAACTTAATTAATACTTTATATAATACTAGCGACCCGCTCGCGGCTTCGCCCGCTTAAACCACAGAATTATTTACTTAATACACTGAATAATTTAAATTACCTATAATGTATGTTTGCAGCGCACTTAAGATTTCTAATGTGAAAATTATTAAAACGTTAGGTCGCATTTTCGTACCTCCCATAAGAATCTTCAATTGAATGTTTATATTGAAATAAAAATATAACTTATCGATACTTACAATAAAATCCTAACTCATCGGTGTCTCTATATGGAAGATATATTAGAAACATTGTTATTACGGTCATTTAACAATGTAATAGAACTTGGTTAGTTGGTCTGTTTGTCTGTGCGTTTGTTCACGATACGATTTTGTAATTTGGCTAACTTCCCTTAAATATTTAGTATTAGTTTTATTTTAATCGGTTCACACAAAGTTAAAACCACATAGTAGGGCAGGCAGAGGAAACTTAGTGATAAGATACTGCGTATGATATGTGACTGACGTGCGAAGTGAAAATATTATTAAATTACAATTCAATCCTCCAAGTGGGGATCGAACCCATAATGTCACATTACAGTCACAACTTTCTGCCTCTGCGCCGCGACGGCCTTTAATATTTATACAGGGTCAAAGCATCAGCGCTCCTTTTACGGGAACAGTATATAGGGTAAAATATTTTAAACCCTATAGAAATTAATCAAGATACCTCAGTCAGCGTAGACGTAGAATTTTTTTTCATTTCACGATATTTATCCAAACCTGTTTTTCGTGTGAGGCAGTTACGCATAGATACCAATAACGTAAACACATACTACTACAAAAATACTACTAAAGGTTAAAAAACTTTGAACTTTGCCGCCAATACCTACGATTCGATTTCGGAATGAGGCGTATGCGGCGGTTTCCCTTTGATAGGTTTATGCCTGTGTGCGTTGCTCATGACAATTGGATTTTTATTTTTCAACGATAATTTTAGGAGTTATTTTGTTTTAAAAAATAACTTTTTCAGTTTTGGGATGATTTTTTAATTGTATTTGGCTTTTATAGAGTAGTTAAAATTATGGTTTCATTTAAGGTGGTGCTGACAAAAACACTATATAATTGTGCATATTTAATATTTATTTTTTGGTGATTAGTCAACCAATAATTATTACAACACTTGCGAAGAAAGCATATTTTAGGCATTTTATAAATTCTTAAACCTTTCGACAAACTACCAATATTCTTATTGTCTATATATATATATATATATATATATATATATATATATATATATATATATATATATATATATATATATATATATATATATATATTTCTGGTCGAGCTCTTGTCCTTGCTCTGAAGGAGCTAGAGCCCCAGCTGAGGGAGCTCTTTACGGCATGTCTTAAGCAGGGTCAGTTTCCCAGTGTGTGGAAGGAGGGGAGACTGGTCCTGCTCAGAAAGGAAGGGCGCCCCGCGGACTCGCCATTTGCTTATCGGCCCATAGTGCTGCTCGACGAGGCGGGCAAACTTTTTGAGCGCATTATCGCAGATCGCCTCGTCGGCCACTTATGCAGGGAGGGGCCGAATCTGGACAGCAACCAATTTGGTTTTCGTCGGGGGCGCTCCACCATAGACGCCATCATGCGCGTTAGGGTGGAGGAGACGGTGTTCCGGGGTGGGGTGGTGCTGGCAGTGTCTTTAGACATCTCCAACGCACTTAACACCCTACACTGGAGTTGTATACGGGAGGCTCTGAAATACCATCGCGTGCCTCCCTACCTCACCCATACAGTAGAGACTTACCTAGAGGGTAGATGCGTTATTTATCGGGGACGTGACGGTGCCGGCCGGCACCTCATGTCGTGCGGTGTTCCACAGGGTTCGGTCTTAGGACCGCTTCTGTGGAACATTGGTTACGACTGGGTGCTGAGAGGCGAACTCCCGTTGGGCGCCGACTTGACGTGTTATGCGGACGACACGCTCATAACTGCCCAGGGGAGTTCGCATAGGGAAGCGGCGTTGGTAGCCACAGCTGCGGTGTCACAGGTGGTGAACCGCATCCGTTGCCTGGGACTAGAGGTGGCCTTAAACAAGTCGGAGACAATGATGTTTCATGGCCCCCCATGCGCCGGCGCCGGGATCACACATCGTGGTCAACGGGGCCCGGATAGCTGTCGAGTCTACCATGAAGTATCTTGGATTGGTACTCGACAGTCGATGGGAATTCGGGCCGCACTTCCGGCGGCTGGCGCCCAAGTAGATGAGCGCAACGCCAGACGCCAAACGCAAGCCGCAGAGGGCGATGGCCATCAGAGTCGTCCGCGGGTATCGCAAGATTTCCTACGAGGCGGCTTGCGTTTTGGCCGGATCCCCGCCATGGGACCTAGAGGCGAAAGTACTCGCGTCATTATATCGATGGCGCGAGGAAGAGCGGGCACGGGGCTCAAGCCCGGTGCAGCTGCAGATCGCGCTGCGCCGAGAGAAGCTCCGTCAGGTCCTGGTGGCGGAATGGCGGCAAAGGCTTCTGCGCCCTACCGCCGGCCTCGCTACCGTCGAGGCGATCCGGCCAGTACTCGAGGACTGGCTCGGGAGAAGGCACGGCTCCCTGTCATTTAGGATGACGCAGGTGCTGTCGGGGCACGGCTGCTTCGGCAAGTACCTGTGCCGCATAGACAGAGAGCCGGACGCTCGGTGCCACCACTGCGTCCATTGCGGGGAAGACACGGCGCAACACACGC